>JAOVYX010016959.1:0-52854 GCA_035668315.1 Drosera spatulata | reverse complement strand
CCCGTCTTTCTTCTTGACAAAGAGCACAGGTGCACCCCAAGGTGAGACACTTGGTCGGATGTACCCCTTCTCGAGCATAAGACACTACTTGTCTGAAGCATAAGACACTACTTGTCTGAAGCATAAGACACTACTTGTCTGCATCCCACAACATCTCCTGTAGGCAATACGATGTATAGCACGCTAGACATGGTTTTCGCCCCAATGTCGTGCTTCTCAAGGAAAGACTTGACAACAAAGGATTGAATTGCATCAGTATCAAAGAGCACACAAGCCGAACGAAAGAGAAGTTGAAGGTTACCGGTCACTGCAGCTCCGCCTTGCTGCGCCCCCTGAGGATTCATTGAATACACCCTTCCTGGTGGGGGTCTGGGCTGGTTCCCAGCTGGTCTCGATGCTTGCGCTCCAAACTGATATGTGGCTACAGGCCCCTCCGTTGCGTTCCTCGTCCGGTTGCCTCCCTGGAAGCAAAACTAGCTTCTGTGACCCTTCCTCCCGTAGGTAAAGCAGGTTACCGGGTCAACTTGACATTTTTCGGGAGACATGCCCTATCTTGCCACAGTCGTAGTAGACCACCTCAGCCATGGTCTGGTTTCGAATACTGGGTCCTCCCCTCTGGGTTGGTCCCTGACCGCTTTGCTATCCGAACTGTGGATTGGTAGAGCGCACGGCTGGTTTCCACCTCCCTATGCCACGCTTGCTGAAAGTCCACCCTGTTAGGTCCTCTGGGGTGCACTAGGATGTCGGAAACCATCGGACTTGCCCGCCTTGGCGTCGTCCCGCTTGCGCTTCTTCTCAACAAAGATCGCATCCTTCTCGTTGTAAGATCGCTCCAGGTTCATAACCTTGTCGTACATTTGCTGGTAGGAAACAAATGTATGACTCATCAGGCTGTTTCTAAGCCTCCAGCTGAGACCCTTCAAAAACTTCCTCTTCTTCTCGACCTCCGTACTGTAGAATGAAGGCACGAACCGTAATAGTGTTGTAAACTTTGAAGCGTACTCAGCAATGCTTTTGTTTCCTTGAATCAGAGATGTAAACTCATCTCGTATTTCGTCCCTCAGGGACTCTGGGTAGAACTTATCGCGGATCAGCTCTTTGAACTCCTCCTAGCCAAAGGTAGAATGTTCTGCACGCTCTGCGACCCTACTCCACCAGTTGTTAGCATCCCCCTCGAGGTAGTATACCCCGAAGTGAGCCTTCATGTTCTCTGGACAGGTGATGAGGTTGAAACACTTCTCAAGGTCACCGATCCAGTTCTCAAGAACTGTTGGATCGTCACCTCGGACATAGCGATTTGGACGGTGTGCGTGGAACTGACGGAAGTACCTTGCCCTATCGAGCTCAACAGGTTCCGCTGCTCCTCTCCTAAGCCTGAGGAGTTCCTCCATCATTACCACCATAGGATTAGCTGGTGGCTGCATCGGGGATTGATTCCCAGTAGAAGAGATGTTGATTTTTTCCTGCACCGCAGGGTTCTGGGGCTGCGCACAAGCCACCCGAGGGGTGATGTGACTCTTCTGAGCCCTCGGATTGAGTGGTTGCGTTCACAGTATGAGCCATTGTCCAATACGTTAGACATTTGCACAAAAAAGATGTCATTTCAATTTGTTTTTATTGTCATTACCTTAGCTTCAACTTCTATGAACTAGTAATGTTCAAGTTCTACATTGTACATTCATCCTTGAACTAAAGCAATAACCTCTACAATTGATTGCACACGACGAATGAATGAAATATCAAGGATGAAACCAATACCATAAACATTCACACAAAACAGTTACACAAAGTTCATAAAGTTTGTGCGAAAATAAGAACACACACTATTACAGAGTTCAAGAAGTTCACACGATGTTGGGAACACACATTATTACAGAATTCAGAAAGCTTACGCAGAAACAGAAACACGCATACTCTTTCTAACCCTTAAGACTCGTTCTCTACCACATGGCGAGAACATTATAAATCTTCGTGGCAACAAAGTCAAAGTCTACAACCCATTTGCCGTTAACAAGGAAGTCCTTCTTGTTCGGCACTCCATCAACAATCAACTTAGGATAATCCCGTTCCCAAAAGCTTTTGTCGATCCCTTCCGACAACGAGTAGAAGATAGCTTCCACTTGGTACATGGGATGTCTAATGTTGTCATCTATTCGTTTAAGTTCTCGTATGGTCTTCCTCAACTTGCGTAGGTGGACTCCTATGGGAAACCCAAGCCTTTTCTTACGGACAACCCTAGACACACGTTCGGATGTCAATCCTTTGCTCCTTGTCGATACCATCCTACACAAAATATTTCTCGTTTTAGTAAGGTGACCAAACATAGATAATAGATTGAAAACTTAAAGCATTACGATATAAAATTCGAAGTAGACTTATCTAGCACATATTCTAGAATATGAACCCTAAATGTTTTCTTTTTATTCTAAACCCAAGCTCTGATACCAACCTGTAATGCCCCGATTTTCAACTCCTTTTCTGAAAACCCTTATGGCATTACTGCCGCTAGGGTCCCATAAACCCGAGCTAGGTAATTCAACTTAATTCGGTTTAGAATAAATCCAAATGGAAATACACTTAAAGCATTATCAAACTAGATCCACAAGTTTACTTAGTTATTACATATTAAAGTAGCAGAAACTTAGAAATGTTATCCCAAACATTAATATTACAAACATGATCATAGCTTATTCAAAATCCATCCTCAAGTCTTGCACCTGAAAAGATGAAAATCAAGAAACAGAAGAAAAGCAACGCCGTGAGCTATACGAGCTCAGTAACATGCCGGCCCCCTTTTCAGGGGAAGCACAAAAAGAAAAGAAGAGAAAACAATCTGTTCTGAGACCACAATAAAATCAGTCATGCAATTGACATTCATGATAGATCATAAATATCCTCTTGTTAACACTGTGACCTTGGCCAAACATGTAAATCCATAGCTTTTTCTAGAAGCTTAAAGTCCGGGATCACTCGAAACAGGGGATCAACCTGTAACAACTTCCAAAGGTCTCCTACAGCGAGATACCCCACAACCTGACAACCTCACAGGATTCTCTATGCGTATAAGATGATTAGTCGCAACTACTCATGCCTGTACAGTTTAACATGACATCTTTTCCAAGTCATAGTGTAACAACTCTGTAGGATTAACAAACTCGGATTTTAACCTCACCTCTCATGAATTCATTCCTATTTTGCATGTTCATCTTTAACATGACATCATTCATAGGATTAATCTATATTAACCCTAACCTTTTGTTCATTATCATGTGCCAAACCTTGTAAACCTAGCACTTGTCTTTATCACATCCATATATCGTACAGGATTAATGGAGAAAAACCTACCCAAACCCTAGCATTAGGACAATCAATATTAGGTTATCATGAACTGCGATAACCTATAAGTGCTACCACACCATCATACAATAACATAGAAATGCAAAATAACACAACGTAGCATCACACAACGCACAGGGAAAAACTACCCATCAAGCGTTAATATACAACTAGTATATTAACACGTATCGCCATCCAGACCAGAAATCTAAATGTTACCTTCTTATTGTAGTTTCCTCACACGCACGCTCAACTTGTTCTCTACGTCTTAACGGATGGAATCTCCAAATCCTATATCATGGTATGATTCACATATTAGTACATTTTTTTGTTCGCGTTACGGTGTTAAACATGTTTTATTCATACTTCGTGCAAAACCATTACTACTAATTGTGAGTGTTTGGAGTTGTTTTAGGATCAAAACGATCATTCTCGGTCCAAAAGGTCCTGAGATGACATCCTGACCTCTAAGTCGGATATATCGACCTCTGGAATGGGTGTCTCGGTGTCTGGAATGAATGTTCCTGCTTTTGAAGTGAGCTTCTCGGCCTTTGGAAAGAGTATCCTAGATTCTTTCCATCTTGACCTTTTGTCATATTTAAATCTATAACGTATTGTATACAACTCTAAAAATTATTTTGTAAAATACTGTAGAAATTAGACTTCGTGATCTTTGCAATGACATAAAGTTTTCAACATAACACCTTACCAATAATAGTAGTTATTAGTTCAAGTTTATATTTTCTGCTAGTTCATTAATTAGGCAGTTTGATTTTACTTCATTAATTAACTCATAACTCTCTACATACAATTTTAAATAATTATTGATAAACTTTTTTAGAAACTAGACTTCCATACCTTTTCATTGATATAAGGCTTGTCTTTTAAAACTTCCTATATAATTTTATATAAACAAACAAATTCATCTCTATTATCAGTTTTTACAGATTAACATATCTATACGTTTTGATTTATAACTTAAGATTCTCCTCTCCGAATCATGATTTTTTAATTTTTATAGAAACTACACATATGAGGATTCAATATATATTAATATCATGATTTATTAAAGAGTTTATAATTTTCCATAAAATATCTGACCAAGAGGATTACTTTCTCTCAATGGTGGTAAAAATGCCACGAAGCTTCAACAATTTTTTCAGATTTTCTGGCCTGAATTCATACGCAAATAACTTCCTCTTTTCTTAACCAAATTGGATGATTCTTAATTCATTGAAAACTTCAGGAAGTCCTCTACAACTTTGTTTGAAGACTCATTTGCTGAATCAGGCTCTAACTAGAGTCAAAACGCGTTCTAATGTCGAATGTCAAAGCTGTCCATATACTGGTATGGTTGGTTTGCTAATTTTTCATGTTTTACCCAATCAATTCAATCCCAAATGATCTAAAACTTCATAAACATAACATTTATTTAGTTCTTGTCATGTTTGTTTAGTTTTAGGCTTGTTTGATACATAAAATCATAGGTTTCCAGGTCTCACGAGCATAACTCATCTTTTAACTCATAAACGCATTTCAACTATCCGCGGCTTGTTTTCCTTACCGTTTCTTTTGTTATTAGCTACAAATAGACTGCATGAGACTAAGCTATGAGAGTCGCAGCGCTTACCCTCTTGTTAAAATGGTTTTGAGCTTGTTTTCCTCTCCTTTGACGTGATTAGCTCGACTTCACTCTTTCTTATTTTGTGGCTCGTGTCCCCCCCGGTCTATTCTCCTTCCTCTGATGATGATCCTCTCTGCGTCTTTGTCTTCTCTACCACTTTGTTGTGTTACTTGAGCCAAAAGAAAAACAAGGAGAAGAGAGAACAAGAGGAAGAAGAGAGGTAAGTGAAGAGAAGATTAGAGTAAGAGAATCTTGGTGTTGAAGTTGGGTAGAGAAGTGATGGGCTTGGTGGTGGAGTGGGCGTAGTGGGCTTGGTGGTGAAGTGGGTGTAGTGGGCTTGGTGGAAGAGTTAGGCGTAGTGTGCTTGATGGTGGAGTGGGTGTAGTAGGAGGAAAAGAGAAGGAAAGGGGAGTTGGTGGGGTAATTCAAAAAAAACATCCCCGTTTTGTTTAATTGCAAGACCAGTTAATCCCACATCTCCCACAGCCTTCGCTCAAATTTTACCACCACGCTCAAAAAATCATGTTATTAATTAACATATAATTTTTCAAAATTTTCCGCGACAGAAGTTATCCCAACTTCGTCACAAATTTTAAAGTCATGAGTGTAAGGTTACGTCCCAAAACTTTGAAACGAGATTCGTTTCTTACTTTTAATTTATTACAAAAGAGAAAAAACATATTTTCGTTACGTTTATTAATTTTTGAACTATTATTTGATCACAATATTTATATTTATTTCATCGTAATTTTTTGGGGCTTTACAAGACGGCCACAGATGGAGAGCATTGTGGGCCACCAAATGCAGACTACTACAGAGAATTTCAACAAGACAGGTAAGACCTGCATGGATAGCAAAATACCTACAAATACTTCAGGATCTGAGATCAATCTTGTTGACAAGGGCCAACACAGCAATGCAGAAAAGGTTGCAGCAGTGCTGAGTGCAGATGAAGTTGCAGCAGTGATCGGGTGCAAACGAGGTCTCAACAATACAGAGTACAGATAAAGTTATAGCAGACTGAGTGCAGTAGAGATGATTGCCTAAGTTGGACAAGGATCAAAGGATTGGTCAAATCAAAGATTTGAGGTATGCAGAAATTGTACGAGTATGAGAATGAAGCTAATCTATCAACATCAGTGAAGGGGTCACATGTGTTGTTAACAGACAGGCTGTCAACATCAGATCAAGTACAGTTACGGGTTCATTCCCTCAGTCTATAAAAGGGGATCAAAAAGCTCAAGGAACAGAGCTGTCGATGAACAATTTGAACGTACAAAAACATACGAGAAATTTGAATTCTCAGCTATTCAAGTGAGCTGAATTGAAGAAACAGGAAGAAAGGAGTTTACTAGTTTGCATTGAAGAACAAAGCTGCAGTAGAGTCCAGTGAAGGATCTGTGCAAGGGTCTAGATTCTTTGTCTTTGGCAAGTTGTAAACTTGTGAAGGGGTTGTAAGCCAAAAAACAAGAAGATAATGAACTCACCTCTTGGATTGACTAAACTGCTCACTAAGGGAAGACTGGACTAAGCTCTCGATTATCAGTTGATAACGAGTCCCTGAACCAGTATAAAATCCTGTGTTCTTTACTTACTTTCCTCTTGATTACTCTGCATTTTTAGAACTGCTAGAAATCAGCCAAAATAGCAAATAGAGATAAACTCTCAAAGTATAAGTCTCTACTACAGACACCTTTGGTAGTCTGCAAAGATCATCAGTGTATTTAAATCAAGTATTTTGCTTTATTACACTGAAAAGTTTAAAACAACCTATTCACCCCCCCTCCCCCTTCCCTCTAGGTTGTACCTATGGATCTAACAAATGGTGTAACAGAGGAGGCAATCTCACTCTTCCTTTTTCCCTTCTCCTTAAAGGAAAAGGCATTGGAGTGGCTCTTCAATCTTATGTCAGCTTCTATTCACACTTGGACCGACAAGGAATAAAAGTTTCTCGTGAAGTTCTTCTCTCCAGCCAAGTCCGTCAAGCTCCGAATCAACATCACCTCCTTTGCTCAATATGATACGGAGACTCTACATGAAGCATGGGAGAGGTTCAAGGAGTTGCTCAAGAAATGCCCTCATCATGGGCTACCCGACTGGATGCAAATGGAGAGCTTTTTCAAGGGGCTCCACAATGAACTTCGAGTATCCCTTGATGTGGTGGCCAAGGGATCATTCATGAACCTCAACTATAGGACGGCAAGGGACTTGCTCGACTCCATGACGGATAGTTCTTATCAATTGCCGGGTGATAGGCAAGTTCACAGGAAGACACCGGGTATGCTAGAGCTTGATAGAGGAACTTCCATCATGAAGTAACTCAACGCCCTCACAAAGCAAGTGAGTACTCTCTCCGCTAGCTCTTCAAATGCACAAGTCAAGGCCATCCAAGCACCCTCGTCTCCTACTTATGACATGTGTGGAGGACCTCATGGAAGCAATGAATGTCACTAGCATGCTCATATGATGTAAGATCAAAACATGGAGCAAGTGGTATATGGTCAAGGCTTCATGTGCCCTCCACAAGGAAACAACAACTTCTACAACCCAAACAACGCTAGGAACCATCTGGATTTCTCATGGAAGAACAACCAAGCTGTCCTCACTCCTTCGGGTTTCAATCCTATCCCTCATCAACCACCAAAGTCTAACCTTGAAGATGTTTTGGTCAAGAACATAGCTAAGATGGATGAGAATTTTCAAAGGCATGAGACTATCTTACAAAACCATGGAGCTTCCTTGAAGAATTTAGAGACACAAGTGGGACACATCGCTTCACTCTTGACATCTCGAGCTCAAGGCACCTTGCCTAACACAACCGAAACCAATCCAAAGGAGCATGTCAAGGCAGTCTTCATAAGGAGCGAAGTAACTTTGAAGGATCCGGAGTGGCCTAAGGAAGATTAACCTCAAGAGGAGATGGAACCCAACAATACCAACACGAATGATCCAACCGATGAAACCTCAAAGGAGCGCAACAAAGAAGAGTCTTTTCCTTCTAAGGAGAAGTCCAAGGTTACATCTAAACTCTTTTCGAATAACCCTTCTCCTTATATTCCTAAAGTTCCTTTTCCTCAACATTTCATGAAGCATAAACTTCATAAACAATTTGAAAATTTTCTTGAAGTGTTTAGGCTTTTCCATATCAATATTCCTTTTGCCGATGCTTTGGCTCAAATGCCAAGTTATGTGAAATTTATGAAAGATATTTTGTCAAAAAGGAGAAGGCTTGATGAGTTTGAGACCATGAAGCTCAACGAGGAATGCAGTGCTATCATTCAACATAAGCTTCCACAAAAGCTTAAGGATATAGGGAATTTTACTATTCCTTATTTTATTGGTAATTGTGTTTTCTCTAAAGCTCTATGTGATTTAGGTGCTTCGATTAATTCGATGCCTTTGTCTGTGTTTACGAAATTGGTACTTGGAGAGGCACACCTTACCACCATATCTCTACAACTCGTGGATCGCTCCATCACTTATCCTCAGTGTATCATTGAGGATGTTCTTGTCAAGACGGAATCTCTCATATTTTCGATCGACTTCATTATTCTCAACATAGAGAAGGACGACGAGGTCCCAATCATTCTTGGACATCCATTCTTAGCTATGGGGAGCACTATTATCGACGTACGCAATGGAAAAGTCTCCCTTAGCATCCAAGATGAGAAGGTTACTTTCGATGTCTTCAAAGCTATCAAATGTCATGATGAGGTGCCCTCTTGTATGCATCTCGATGTCCTTGATGAATGTGCTCAAGAGACCTTTGATAACTTGTACAATGATTCTCTTGTGGCTTGTCTCTTGGGCACGGAAAGTGAAGAAGGCGCTTTTTTGGTGGAGTACGTGCTAAGGCTTGACTCTTCGCCCATCTTCTATGTGAACTCTAGAGTGGAGCCTTTGATACGTGATTCGCTAAAGAAGGAGGATGAAGCTCCTACCTTGGAATTGAAAGCCTCTACCATCACACCTCAAGTATGCTTACCTTGGGTGTTCGTCTTCTTATCCGGTCATTATCTCCTCGAGCTTGAGTTTGGATGAGGAAGACAAACTCCTTCGTGTGCTAAGGGAGCATGAGTCCACCATTGGGTGGACGATTGGGGACATCAATGGTATTCATCCGTCCTATTGTATGGACAAGGTTCTTATGGAGGACAACTTCAAGCCTAGTGTCGAGCATCAAAGGCGCCTCAACCCCAACATGAAGGAGGTGGTACGAAAAGAAGTGTTGAAGCTCTTAGATGCAGGTATTATCTATCCAACCTTAGATAGTGAATGGGTGAGTCCTCTTCAAGTTGTTCCCAAGAAAGGTGGCATGACCGTGGTAAAAGACGACAACATTGAATTGATCTCAACTCGAACCATGACGGGATGGAGAGTGTGCATCAACTACCGCAAGCTCAACAAGGCCATTAGGAAGGATCACTTCCCTTTACCATTCATCGATCAAATGCTTGATCGTTTGGCGGGCTATTCCTACTGTTGCTTCATCGATGGGTATTTCGACTACAATCAAATTACCATAGCACCGGAAGATTAAGAGAAGACTACCTTCACGTGTCCCAACGTCACCTTTACGTATAGGAGGATGCCCTTTGGATTATGTAATGCACCGGCTACCTTCCAACGATGCATAATGGCGATATTCTCTTACATGGTGGAGCGCTACATTGAGGTATTGATGGGTAACTACTCCGTCTTTGGTATTTCTTTTGATTTTTGTCTCGCGAACCTTGCTCTTGTGCTTAGGTGTATCAAGACCAATTTGGTCTTGAATTAGGAGAAGTGCCATTTCATGGTTCGGGAAGGCAAAGTCTTGGGGTACAAGGTGTCTTCTAGGGGCATTGAAGTTGATTGTGCCAAGATAGATGTAATTGACAAGCTTCCCTCCCTCCAATATCAAAGGTGTTCGAAGTTTTCTTAGACATCTCGATTTCTATCGACGATTCATCAAGAACTTCTCAAAGATCACTAAACCACTATGTAACTTACTTGAGAAGGATACTCCCTTCCTCTTTGATGACGAGTGCCTCAAGGCATTCGAGCATCTAAAGTGGGCATTAATATCCGCTCCGGTAATGGTTTCACCTTCTTGGGATCTTCCTTTCGAGTTGATGTGTAATGCTAGTGATTGCGTCATTGGGGCAGTGTTGGGACAACGCAAGGAGAAGATCTTCCATTCTATCTATTGTGCAAGTCAAACTCTCACGAATGCTCAACTCAAATACGCTACAACGAAGAAGGAACTTCTTGCCGTGGTCTTTGCATTCGACAAGTTCCGTCCATACTTGATTGACACGAAGGTGATTATGTGGACTGACCATTCAGCCATCAAGTATCTCATCGAGAAGAAGGATTTCATGCCTCGACTCATCCGTTGGGTTCTTTTGCTCCAAGAGTTCGACTTGGAAATTAAAGACAAGAAGGGGATAAAAAATCTTGTGACGGATCATCTCTCTAGACTAAAGAAACATGAGGGACACAACAACCCAAAATCTTGTGACGAATCTTCTCTCTAGGCTAAAGTGGTGGCTATCAGTGAGACATTGTATAATAACCCAAAATTTTATAATGTATATTAATCAAATAAATGTGTGGGTTGATTAATTATTAAATAATGGATTGTGATGAGTTAAAGTTGGAAGATTGATAGATACATGATGAAGATCAATATATTTAATTTAAGGTATTGATCAAGGTATCACTAACAAATATATTGATCCTTAAATATACTTAACGAAAATAAATAATGGGATCGCGAACAATTATATCTAACAATTAGTTTACAAAAAAAATGAATCGCTAAATATGAGAGCTCTGAAATCTAATCTCACTAATGACTACCTATAAATATATAGATATATGTGTAATAATTGAGACAACAGGCAATCTTGAGTTAAACCCTAAGGTAAACCCCAATTTTCCCTAATCTCTCTTACTGCTCCATGCCCCCGCCGCCACACCTCTCCCTGCGTCGCCTTCCCTGTTCGACTATCGACCACAACGTCGGAGCCATCCAACGCCTGCTTCTTGCCATTGTCGCCCCAGCCGAGTTCAGCGCAGCCATCGTCGCTCATCTGTGGTGTCTCCATCGAAGTCGTCATTGCCTCTTCTGTGTCGCGTCACCATGCTCGATTGAAGCCATCGTCGCATGTCGCCATCCCTGGATTGACATTAACATGGAGCTGTTGTGTTGATTTTGTTGATGTGGGGTGAAGGAATAAGGGAAGAGTGGGGACAGTAGAGAGGAGTGGGGCGTGGCCTTTTATCAAGCCTAAGATTCTTTTAGCATATTATATTACAAACTTAGTCATGTTATTGCATTGTTGTATTTCATAGGTAGGACATTAAATAAATCATGTAATGTTACTTGTAGGAATTGATCGGGAAGTGGAGCATCAAGATCCTTAAGAGCGTTAAATTATTCAAGCGACCAAAGTCATTAATTCGTCTAAAGGTAACATCAACCCGCGTTTATTTTTGTATAACGGTTAAAGATCGTTATCTTAAACGGTGTGTTAGAATTATCAGAATTGAGGTGGATGATTGATTGCATGTTTGGTTGACTGAATGCGTACGTATGATCACCTTCGCATGTTAATGTATGAAAAAAGAAATATTTTTATAATTTTGGTAGTCTCTTGGTTGCATTGTATGAATCTCTATGATTTAAAATTTGGATAGATATTTGGGATGATATGGGTTGAGATTGAATTAATGATTTAACGGGTTAAGAATAAATTAATAAATTAATGGGTTGAAACAATGACTGGGATAAATTAAAGACTAGCTAGGGAGGGTGGACTGCGATGACACTCTATGGACTGCAATGAGGATTGGCCGTATTGACATCAAGGATTAATCACTAGGGAAAACTTACTGTAGGAGACCCCAATGTCAATCACTAGGGAGTCGCGCCCCTAATTGGTAGACCGATTTGGAAAACTTGTCGTTAGTCACAAAAATTAATAAATGGATTGGTTGGAAAATTAAAATTATGTAATGTAAATTATAAACAAATGGACCGATCGGATTGTTTGAATTTCTCCATGTTTATGATTTATGATTTATTATTTATTTCTGTATAGGACCCCCTACTAAGTGAAGTGTTGTAATCTTATTTGCGAGTGGTTGATACGGTTATGTGTTTGATGGTGTGCGGGTTTAATGTAATCCACCGCAATTACGTTAATCCCCTGGGGTGAAATAGGGCCTATGGTGTTACGGGGCCTTTGCCTCACGGTTTAGTATTTCATTTCAGGTTTGTTACAGGTGGGCGATGGGACGACTTAGAGCTAGATTTATTGCATGTGAATTGGTTTAGTTGGACTATATTTAATAAATATGCAACGTTATTTTCAGATTTTGTTTAATCTCCTACTGCGAGACATTTGTGATTATTGATGTAATTTTGGGATTTTAATGTTGGGTATAATTTCCTTTGTTTCTAAGGCCTAAACCTTATGGGGTTGTAATAACCTTGCTAAGAATTATTATTTGTAGCGGCGGTAACGCCTTGAGAATTTTGGTGGCGTTACACATTCCCATATGAACAAGTCTTTGCTGTAGATATGAGCAATGTTCCATGGTATGCGGAATTCGTGAATTATCTTGCAAGCGGAATGCTTTTGCGAGAGATTTCTAGTCAACAAAAGAAGAGGTTCCTCCGTGATGTCCGCTTCTATATTTGGGATGAGCCTTTTTGAACAATTGTGTGGATAAGATGAGTAGAAGTAGTGTGCCCGAAGAGGAGATGTCCAACATTCTCTTCCATTGCCACTCTTCTAAATATGGAGGCCACTTTGGATCAAACAAGATGGCCACTAAGGTGTTAGTCTCGGGTTTCTATTGGCCCTCCTTGTTCAATGATGCTCATACTTTTGTGACAAGTTGTGACCAGTGCCAACGAACCGGAAATATCTCTTCTCGGAACGAGATGCCCATGAATGTGATATTGGAGGTTGAGCTATTTGATATATTGGGCATTGACTTCGTGGATCCTTTCCCGATCTCCTTCAAGAACCAATATATTCTAGTGGCAGTGGACTATGTCTCCAAGTGGGTCGAGGCGATAGCTACTCCCACTAATGATGCCCGGGTGATAACACAATTCTTGAAAAGAAACATCTTTACAAGTTTCGGTATCCCTTGGACAATCATTAGTGATGGCGGGATGCACTTTTGCAATCGTCAATTTAACTCTCTCTTGGCAAAGTTTGGAGTTGGACACAAGGTTGTCACACCATATTATCCTCAAACAAGCGGCCAAGTCGAGATCTCCAATCGTGAATTAAAGAACATTCTTGAGAAGACTGTCAATGCATCATGGAAAGATTGGTCAAAGAAACTGGAAGATGCTCTTTGGGCCTATCTTACAGCTTTCAAAACCCTGATAGGTACTTCACCGTACCAATTGGTGTTCGAAAAGCCGTGCCACTTACCGGTCGAGTTGGAGCATCGAGCTTATTGGACGATCAAATTCTTGAAGTTTGATACGCATGAGGTGGAGCGACTTCTTCAACTCAACGAGCTTGATGAGTTTTGTCTTGAAGTTTATGAGAATTCTAAAATCTACAAGGAGCGGGTAAAGGCATGGCATGACAAGAAGATTCTTCACCGGGAGTTCTATCCGAGGCAAAAGATTTTACTCTATAACTCTTGATTGCGACTCTTTTCTGTCAAGCTCAAATCCCGGTGGTCGGGTCCTTTCATTGTCAAAGAGGTATTTCCTTACGGCATTGTTGAACTTGAGAGCAATGATTCTACCTTCAAAGTGAGCGGGCAACACTTGTAGGCATATTTTGATGGCACCGTCAACAGTTCACTGTTAACGCTTAACTTGAAGATCCTTGAGAACCTTGGTTTTGTCGAGCTGAGGACGTTAAATCAAGCGTTAGTTAGTTGTTTCTGACATAGTTAGTTAGTTGTCGCAGTTCTTATGTGTCTCTATGTTGTTTAATTTTGTAGGTGTCGTGTTGAATAAAGGAGCTCAAGAAGAGAGTTGAGACGTACTTTGAGGCATGGAAACGGCAACTTGTAGCGAGTCTTTAGAAAAACAGCCATTGAACATGGTATGTGTTTTGTTTCCCTTGATTTTGGTGCTTGACGTCGACATTAGAGGGTATACAATGATTTCTGTGACGCGCGAGCGCGAACTTAAATCACAAACTCTTCGTATACAGTGAAATTGTTGAAGGACATGGGCGCAATGACTTCCTATGCCCGGGTGCGGTCACGAACTCCCCTAAGCTGCCCTTCAATGATTTGAATGAAGCGCTCGGAAGCAGGCCACCTCCACACCCGGGCGCGTGTAAATTTCCTTCCTTAACCCCTTCGACCTTCACCTCCTCAACTCTTTTCCCCCTTAATTCTTTCACACCCAACATGCACCAACATCGCAAAATCCCCTAACCATCTCAAGTCTTTGTTTCGAGCTCAAGTTTTCATCAAATCAAGGCAATTATCCTCAATCTCTTCCTCGTAACCCTTGATTTCAATATATTGCATGAATTTGGGGGAATGTTTGATTTATTTGATATTTAGGGTTTATATGTGTGATCATGTGAGATTGTGATTAATATGTTGAATTGACTCAATTTAGAGGATGGAGATGACGAATTGGATGAATAAGGTTGGGTCCATTGTATATTTGGGGTTGGTTAGGGTTTGGGAGCATGTTTCAAAAACATGCATATGAGGTGTTCGATAAAATACCACTTAGGGATTCGTATCACGAAAACACGTCGTTAACTTAGCGATGCATCCCTATTACAATCGATATCATATACGGACTTCATTCATATGATTTGTGTGTGTAAATTCACTCATTTAGTGATTCCATGACGTGTTACTAACTATGTGTTTTTTAGGTACTATGGCCGACGGACGCGATAAGGGGAAGGAAATTGGGACATCAAGAATCAAGCGTGCTCGCAAGGGCACAAGCATATCCATCGTCGCACCGGCTCCGGACCTACCATCGAGCATCGCTATCTTCACATCTCAAGAGGCAGCTGAGCGTTTCCGAGCAAAAATTTGCTCGGTAATGCATTATGGAGTGGATAGTCGACTCTCTATACTTTATGGAAACGATCGGCGATCAAGGATAGGCAACTTTCCACGCCCAAAGGTTCCCGGCCTAGGAGTCCCTCGTCGTAGAATTCTACACTAATGGGGCCGACAACCCCGACCGAGCGGTCATTGAGGTTCGAGGAGTGTCCATGGCATGGGGTGAAGACACCATCAAAAACCTTCTCGGCCTTCGAGGTCCCCATCGACCATACCCGGTGATGGTTAACAACGAAGTCAACTTAGTCATTGATTGAGCGCCTGAAGCTATCACTCAAGATCTTTGCAGACGGCTCTCCAACGTTCGGTGGACCTACGACGCACCCACCCACACACTCCATTCACTTCGACTCAAGCTTCCTCTGGACGGACACCCGCATCGTCCAACACTTGGTCATCAACAACATCCTTCCCTCCGAGAACCGCTCGGAGATGACCACGTGGAGGGCCCACTTGATCTTTTACGAGGGTTAACCTTGGCCGGGTGCTGTTCTCGTCCCTAAGAGACTATGTTCGTGGGTTCAATGCGAAACGCACCCTACTTCGTGTGGCGCATCCAAGACTCATCACAAGCCTTTTTCTCCAAGCCTGGGTACCTACCAACGTCGCGGACATCAACGTAAAGGGATCCAAGTTCAACAAGAACTTGATCGGGAGGTTCCAACGCCAACCGAGGGGTTTTATTGTAGGGATCTGAGCGGAGATGGAGGCGGCAGTACCAGCCAAGGCGGAGCACGACGATGATGATGATGAGGACAAGGACGCACCCGCACCACTCCAGATTGGGTATCCACCGAACATGGGGACTCGTATGGGGGGGATGGAGAAGGAGATCGCGAATGTCCTAGCTAAGATGGCGAGCATCTAGATGGACTAGATAGACCTTTGGACATTGATTGAGAGCGGGTTTCAGCACACTTGGGACTCATAGGAGATTCTCATGCGACAGTTCAATGCCTCTATTCGGACGAGTGGGACACATTCTACGGGATACCACAGCGTCTTTGCTTCTGTTGCGATGGTCAAGACGCGTACCAAGGAGATGAGGTTCCGTCGGCCTTGTATCACGACTAACCACATCGAGGTTGTATCACTCCGATTCTTTCTCTTCTTGCTTTTTTATTGCATTCGGAGCATGCTCCTCGATAAGCTTGGGGGAGGGAGTTAGAGCTAGATTAGTGGAGTCGTGTCTAGGGTTAGAGTCGTGTCTAGGTTCATTTCCATTTTCATTCGATTGGCATGTACTTAAACTTTTAATCGTCTTTTGATGTATCATGATTTTGATTTGGGATTTCATTGTGCTTTGGGTTATGCATGTTATTCTTGCTTTGGAAAGTTTGATGAGCTTTAGGAAGCTCGAGAATGTGCTTAAACGCTTGAACAAGACGACGAGGTGGTGTTGTCCAAGAACTTATGACGACCTAAGTTGATACTCCCATCGAACCTATGGTGGGATTCCATCCGACATCTCATCAGATCGTACATCTAACAGAGCATGATGTGGGGAGGATTGAAACATGGGGTAGAGAGGTAACAATAGGACTAGATCCCTATAACACATTGAGCTTGAAGTTACTAGGCACTTGGTTGGTTGGTAAGGCGATGAGATGTGTAATTGTTGATCATTGATATCCTGTCTTTGTTTTGCCATGAACCCCTTGACCCTTTTTAGTTGGTTGTGAGTACGTGGTATGTTTTTAGATTAGGCACAATGCCTTGTTTGGAGATGGGTTTAGTTGTACGCCAATGTCTTGACCTACACTTTATTTCTACCTTCTTTTTACACTTGAAACTCCACATAATCAAATGGCCAACCTCCTCTTCCTTATATTGAACTTTTCTTGGTCCTGGCCTTAACTTGGATCACAATTACACATTTGGTTCGGGTAAAAGGATGGTTAGTGCAGGAATGCTTCTTGCTAGGTGTATTATTAGGGTTGAAATCCTTATCCTTGAATGATTATGATTGAGAGCTTATGTGAAATGATCCTCACAATCATGAAGTGGTGAGAGGTACGTGTTATGGGGTCGATCTTATGAAATTACGATGAGTTCATGCAAGTAATTTCATGGGGTTGATAAATCAGCCTGTAGAATACAATGAGTGGCAATACCCAATCGTTAGGATTGTAAGCGTTTTGGATCGTTAGCATGTTCCCTTTTGTTTCCGTCTGGCTTTCATTACTTGAGGACAAGCAATAGCTCAAGCTTGGGGGAGTTGTTTTGCTCGATTCATGCTGAGTTTTATCACATTTTCATGTATCGTTTCGACGTCTTTACATTCCTAATTTATTGATTTTGGTCCTATTTGCTATATTTTCAAGCTTTGATACCTCTGTATGATTTGTAGGAGGAAACAAGCAATAGGATGGTCAAAAGACGTTGAAAATGGAGCGTGATCGAGTAGAGAACAAAGCGGGACGAAATAGGACAAAGCAAAGGGTTCAGCGGGAACCTCAAAGCGCCCGGGTACAGCCCTTTTCCAAGCCCGGGTGCCATTTATCAAGGACTGTCCACTTCAGGAAAAACCACTGAAGCACCCGGGCGTAACCTTGTGCCATGCTCGGGCGAGATGCCTAAATTCCAACAGCACCTGTTCAGTGGAAGCAATAAAGCACCTCGGCGCCTTGTACAGCCACGCCCGGGCGCATGCGTCGAGAATCCCTTAGGCCTGAAAGATAATAAATACTCCTTTTTGGTCCCAAATCAAATCATCGATCATCATACATGATAATTAATAAAAATCTAGGGTTGAGAAGCGGATTCCTTGGAGGGAGACGGCTGCGATTCATTTGGGAACGAAGCAACATCAAGGGACATCATCGAAGCGAACCGGATTCCGTCTCGATATCGATTTAGCGTTCTTGACTTGCTTTGATTATCACTTGTATTATGATGATTTTCATGCATGCTAGGTGTTTGTTGTATTGTTGTAGTACTCGAATCATGAGCTAAACCTTTTGTTAGAGCTGTGATGTAGTCGGATGTTTGTATTGATGTTACTCTTATGTTGTTAATTTAGTTTTGATTGTTTTGTGGTTAAAATATATGGTTATGCTTAATGCTTCGATAAATTGATCATTTGCTGTATGATCCATGATATGACTTGATTCCGAGAGGATAGTTTCATATCGAGAATTTGACCACATGTCAACACATTGAATGCAAGATCGAAAGATCGTTTGCGTGACGTGCGAGATACGATAGGAACCCCCGAATTTTATGCTTACCAGAGTGCGACGGCCTCTCATTGAGAGATGTTAAAGACGGCGCTTGGTTTGACGTAGTTTAGGACTCGAGAGAGAATAGATTACACCTTAGGGATTCGTCCATAACCACGACTCATGATTAACTAGTAAAACGATATACTAACTAGATACAATAGGAAGACGAAGTCACAACCCAACTTCCTTTATTATCTAGAACCCGATCTTCTATCGTTGTGTGGGTGGTTTTGATTAGCTTAGTTTAGTTGGTAGAACTCTTAGTGTCACATAGCAACTCATCACGTTTTGATTGTTTAACCCAAGGAATACTATTCATACTTCGATCGCTAGATCTAAATCCTCGTGAGACGATAACTCACATACTCACTTTTATTACTTGTTACAACACGTACACTTGTGTTTCGGTGTGACATACAAAGTTCCGAATAGGAACACACCCATGGTACTCTCGGATCATGGGTAACATTAAAATAGGATCCCATAACCTAATACACACAACCATGCATATAATATAGAAACCCTAGTTCCCTTAACGCATTAACACACAAACTAAGCAACCAAGCATATCGCCCTCCTGACGGTACTCTCCTTATCATAATCATCACAACACATCATATAGATAAATTATTAAGCACGAGACTGATCGAGAGAGGTTAGGTTACCTTTGAAGCGTGAAAAACCCTAGATTGCTTCAAAACTCTAGGACTCAACCAAAGACACCATGGCTACTATCCCTGTGATTGTCACGTCCAGTATCGCTGGTGGCTACCATGTGGTTGTCCCGGACATCCCCTGGTGGCCAGAGCAACTCCAGCGACGTCCTTGGTTTGGTTGCGCATGGTGAGGAAGAAAGAGAGGGAGGGCTACGATCGGTTGTTCTCCGAAGATGCAGAGCTCTTGATGGTGGTGGTGGTGGTGTATTGGTGGTGATGATGGTGGTGTGTGGAGAAAGTGGTCGATGGTGATGGCGGGTGAACGTGAGTTCGTTCCGGTGTGTGGGAGGGGCTGTGTGCGATGGGGGGAGAGAAGGAGGGGATGTGAGGGAGGTCACCGGCGAGGTTAGGGGATCTTGATAGTGCCGGTGTGGTGGTTAGTTGGTTGGCAATGATGGTGTGATATTCATGGTGGTGGTCGAGGTGGTGTCACGGTGTGATGGTGGTGGGGAGAGAAGGATGATGATGACGAATAGGGGAGGCTCTCTGGCGAGCTTAGGGCGACGTCATGGTGGTCAGGGTGGTGGTGGCATGGTGGCTGGGGCGTTTGTGTGGTGGTTCATGATGGTGTTTGGGTTTGGTTCGGTTTGGTTCAAGTGAAGGAAGGATAAGAAGGAGCAGTGAAGAGAGGAAGAGAGATTAAGAGGAAATGAGTGAGTGAGTGAAAATGTGAGGGAGAGATATCTGTGGGAAAAATATAAAAATAGGACAAGAGAGTGGTAGGGTAATTGATGAAAATGGGCAATACGGGACAGTGTAATGATGGGCAGGAGGAGTGCGGGAAAAATAGGAAAACTCACATACATTTGTCAGCAAATTGGTCCCTCATTAGGTTTTCGTCAGACTGTAATTTATCCTACTTTTGTAATATGGGTCTCCTGTGATTTAATTATCCCAAAAATATCAATATCATATCCCGTTTAATAATCCAAAATTTCTGGGATTAAAATCATTAACTCTAACACGCAACATTTTTAACATTATAACGTTACACGTTCGTAATCTACGTATTTTACGTATACCTTATAAATAACGGAATTACATACGTACTTTACATATATTTAAATAATAAAATTTTTGGGATATTATATGCATTAAACCACGTGCATGGTCCATAAGTTGCGATTAATTTGAGACGGAGAATATATTACATATTATGATGTATGTATGTAAGCTTTGTTTACATATAAAAATGAACGTGATAAAAAGTTTTTTAGCGTACAATTAAAGTATATGACCGAAGCAATCATTGACGTTTGACGATAAAATATCGAAGTCAAAACGTTTTCTCATATAACGTTAGAAGTCAAATTTCGTCTCGAAAACTAAAAAGTCAAAGTATATATCATCATGAAAGTATGATATTTTTTGTCGATAAACTATACTAAAATAGCCAATGAAAATTTCACTTATATTTTGATACCTGTTAGCATCCGTGAACAATAAATAATAACTCTATAAATTATATACTTCTATCATACGTTATGCACGATCATTTCGTACATAACAATTATAAAATAATATTTAATATTAAAAAATAAGTAAAATTTCATTGGATAGCTTTGTTCAATTGCCTCTGTATTTATTACGTGCTTTGAAGATTTTTTGGATGGAGCGAAATATTTGAAATACGTCCAAAAAGCACTGATCATAGTCTTCATCGAAAGTAAACACCCCAAATAAATTTTCAAATTAATATAGGCCCCCTCCATCCCTTTCTGTCGGGCAACAAGTTTAGAAATCTTTGCTCCTCACTTCCTCTTCCTCCTCCTCCCTTGCAATCTGCTGCTGTCTCCACTTCCTCTTGCTAAACCCCCTTCGGTCATGTCTCACTTCGCCATTTTCAAAGTCCAATAAACCAAACCCCTTCCCACAATTTCTCCTTCAATTTTCCAACCCCACCTCTGTTGAAACCATAATTCCGTTATCATAAGCAATGGGCAGCATAGTCCATGACTCTCCCACTAAACCCTTAGCCGCTGAATCGGTTTCCATTCACATAACTGAATCGGCCAATGAAGCTGAAATAACAAAGTCCAAGAATTGCCCATCTCCAGATATCGCGGTCATTACCAGTTCAAGCACTAATAAGCCTCCCAAGATCCCAAGAAACCCGACTCTAACCCGTCGAACGACGTTGAAATCGAAACCCAAGTCTCGATTCGGCGAGCCCGAGTTTCCCATTGAGTCCGCTGTGCCTTTTGGTTTTACTTCAGGGTCACCTGGGGGGTTATCATCACAGGATGGCAGCTTTGGAGGAGCTTGTAGCAGACAGGTTTCCTTCGCGTCGGGGAAGAAAAGTAAGAATGGGATTAGGCCGGATGAAAAGGAGGTTTACGAGAGAGTGACGGCTCAGTTAAGCGCGAGGGATAAGAAGAGGATGACCGTGAAGCTGCTGATTAAGTTGGCTGCTTTCTTGTGTTTGTTGGGGTGCTTGGTGTCTAGCTTGACGGTGAAAGGGTGGAAAAGATACGTGCTTTTGGAGTTAGAGATTTGGAAATGGTTCTTGCTATTATTGGTTATCTTTTCTGGGAAGTTGGTGACTCACTGGATTGTTCATGTAATTGTGTTCTTGATCGAGTGGAAATTTCTCTTGAAGAAGCATGTGGTTTATTTTACTCATGGATTGAAGACTTCCGTGGAGGTGTTTATTTGGCTTAGTGTTGTTCTTGCCACTTGGGGACTGCTTATCAAACCCGACGTATCTCAGTCTCGTAAAACGAGGAAGATCCTTGATTTCGTTACGTGGAGTATCGTTTCTCTGGTGATCGGTGCTTTCCTCTCGTTGGCTAAGACTGCATTGCTTAAGTTATTGGCCTCATCATTCCATCTGAACAGATTCTTTGATAGGATTCAAGAATCAGTGTTCCATCATTATGTTCTTCAGACACTTTCTGGGAGGCCTGTTGTGGAATTGGCTCATATGGCTACTAGGAAGGAAGGTCAGGTTGGGCAGCTGAGCTTTGTGGAAAATGTGAAGAGACACAAAGAGAATAAGGTGGTCGATATTGCAAAGCTTCACCAGATGAAAAAAGATAAGGTGCCTAGCTGGACTTTACAGTTGTTGGTCGATGTGGTATCTAATTCTGGTCTGTCAACGATGTCTGGGTTGCTTGAGGAAGATATGGTTGAAGGAGGTGTTGAATTGGATGATGACGAGATAACAAGCGAGGAACAAGCTATTGCAACTGCTGTTAGGATATTTGAAAACGTTGTCCGAGACAAAGATGATCAGTCGTAAGTTAGCAGTTGCTTTCCTCGTAAATTTATAGCTCGACTCCACGTTTTTCGTGTTAAACTAAATCTTTTTTTTTTTTATTCTGTGGTAAAAGCTACATCGATAGGGATGATCTGCACAGGTTCTTGATCTGGGAGGAGGTAGATCTCTTGTTTCCGCTATTGGAAGTGAATGAAACAGAGAAGACAACTCTCAAAGCTTTTGCGAAGTGGGTGGTAAGTGAATCATTTTTACAGACTTCGTGTTTCGAACTTGCGTGTATGTTTACCTTTCTTGTTAGTTTTGTGCCAACTGCCCAGCATTATCATTCTCTAAAGAATGGGAACTGTTTCAGATCCACTGTAATTCAATTAAAATCCATAAGAACATTGTAACTGTTTGGACTTTGGAATTGATCATTAATAGTATAGTCATGTTTTTTGTTTCTTTTTTTTTCTCAAGAGTCTAGTTATGGTTTTAATATAAGATAATGGGAAAACAGATTTTCTATGCCATGTTATGTGCCACTAATCATTACTCAAAATTGTATCTTTCCATTAGAAAGTGACATTGAAATACTGTACACTATACAACTGAGTATTGGAGCAGTGGCCTAGAAAGGCCTAATGGAAGGGTGGAATTGATATATTACTGATTAAATAGGAGACATATAATATATATGACACAATTTAGAACATGAAGGAACAATCATGCTCATTGTTCTAAATATCAGTCATAGCGACCGTAATATCGGTCAATATATTGATTTTGAATCTTCGACCGCTACGATATGAGTATTATAACCGATATGAAAAAATTTGATCAATATCACCGCTATAGCAGTGTGATATCCGTTATTTCGGCCTAATATCCGATATGGAAAAAAATATATTGATTTACTTTAAATTTTTTACAATTTCAGAACATTTTGTTTTTCAAGGAAAGTGTAATGTTGCAAGCTGATTAATTCATCTTGTTGATGTTGAATGAGCCTCTACACAGAAACTGGATGTAAAATAGAGTTGTAAAGAACATTTGTTTGCATTTTTGTCATTGAATGAATTAAGTAGTTGTGTTTTTGGATGAATAGTGTATAAATAAGTATTTAGATTTTCATTTTTTAAACATTTATCCCTAATGGTAGGATGATCATACTTTATTTTAGAAAATCCGATATTCGGCCATAGTCAAGATATATCGTTCGCTATACGCTATCTGTTATCCGATATGTTTTGCTATCCGCTATTCAATATCAGCTATCTAGCATCATGCTTCATTTGGATTATAAGTACTCCCTCCCATCCCAAAATAAAAATAGCATTTTTTTTAAAACTATTTTTCACGCATATTTTATCCCGTCCCTAACCGGTCCCAAGTCCTGATAAAATGGTGAGGGTTATGTGTTAGATAGCCGACAACCAACACATAAAAAGTCCCGTTGGATCTCTCAATATGATTATGACGACTTGTGAAGTATATGATAGATTGGAATGGCGTCGTCGTATGCATGTAGTCGACCCCATTTGATGGGATAAAGGCTTGATTTATTTGATTTGTGTTTAGTTTTTATGCACATTTTAAGGAGTTCTTTTTTTCGTCTTAACGATGTAACAAAATTGCATCATTGACATTTTTATTATTAGTGTTTCACGTTAATTTTATGAAAAATGATGTTTGATTGTTCTGCTATGCGAGTTAAACTTTGTATCGATAAGTGCGCACAATCAAAGTGTAAAATTTATTTTAGGATAGGGGGAGTATGATTTTGAAAAGGGATGTAGTAAGAGATTGTTTGATTGGTTAAGTTGGAATGAAATTCCCGATATTAAAATATTTTAAAAAGTTTCTTAAAACGGTTGGATTTGTAATAAATTGATGATTAGTTTTTATGATAAAGAGAAATAAGTGTCTTTTTTGGAAAAATTGAAAAAAATAAATCAACGTCGTCACTCCTTCCTTCCTTCCTCCCTCTCCTTCCTTCCTCGTCGCCACTCCATTGACATCGAAAACCACCCCGCATCTTCATGTCGTCGTTTGAAGCACGATGAAGATATCAAAAATCAACGTCATTGTTTAAAGTTTTCATCATAATTGGTCTTTGATTGTGGGGTGGTGAGGAGGGAAGTCAAGGGAAGGGAAGAGGGCATCTGAGCCCAAATTTTTTAATGGTGTACTCTCATATTAGTGTTCAATCGTGTATTGAAAGAGGACAGCCTGATGAAAAGCCTGAAGTATGGGGATTTTGACGTACTACTGCACTAATTTTTGATGTAATATGAGGACGTATAATTGTGTTATTGAGTATGATGAGATTCCAGTTGATGGTAGTGGTGATGTAACGCCCCCAAATTTTCCAAGGTGTTACCGCCGCTAGAAATAATAATTCTTAGCAAGGGTATTACAATCCTATAAGGTTTAGGGCTTAGAAAAAAGAAAATTACATCCAAAGTCAAAATTCCAAAAATTACATCAATGATCTGAAATATCTTGCAACAGAAGATAAACCAAGCTCTGAAAATAAAGTTACACATTTATTGATTAAAGTCCAACTAAATTAAATGCAAATGCAATAAATCTCGCCCTAAGTTGTCCCAGGGTCCGTCTGTAACAAATCTGAAATGAAATAGTAAACCGTGAGCCAAAGGCCCTGTAACACAATAAGCCCTATATCATCTCAGGGGATTAATGTAATTGCGTGGATTACGTTAAACCCAACCGCATCAACCACTCGCAAACAAGATTATCACCTAGTGGGGGGTCCTAAACAGGAATAAATAATAAATAATATATAATAAATATGGAGAGAATCCAAGCAAACTGATCGCCTCATTTATTTATAATTTACGTTATATCATTGTAATTTCCCAACCAACCCATTTATTAATATTTGTGATTAAGGACAAGTTTCCCAAATCGGTCTATCAATTAGTGGCGCGACTCCCTAATGGTTGACAATGAGGTTTTCTGCAGTAAGTTTCCCCTAGTGGCCAATCCTTGATGCCAATACGGCCAATCCTTGTCACCGTTGCGTGCACGTGAAGGATGTCCTCGTAGTCCACCCTCCCTAGCTAGTCTTTAACTTGTCTCAGTCTTTGTTTCAACCCATTAATTTATTAATTCTTTCTCAACCCATTAAATCATTAATTGAATCTCAACCCATACCACCCCATTTAAGGTCGCCATGCATCCCAAATATTTACGCGAAATCCAAATCATAGAGATTCACATCATGTAACGAAGAGGCAACCAATATTATATCAATAATTATTTTTCTTATATTAACATGCGACAGTGATCATACATACGCATCCAATCAACTGAACATGTAATCAATCATCCACATCAACCCTATCAATTCTAGCTCACTGTTCAAGATAACGACCTTTAGCCGTTATACAAAAATAAATGCGGGTTCGATATTACCTCTTAGATGATTTAAAGCGACGAGTGAATTAACGCTCTTGAGGGTCTTGACACTCCGCTTCACCAATTCCTTAGTTTTTTACTCAAGAGTGCCTCTTGTCTCAATTATTACACTTATATTTATATATTTATAGGTAGTCATTAGTTAGATTAATTTGAGAGCTGCTATAGTTAGCGTTTCATATTTTTGTAGACTAATTGTTACATATAATTGTTCACGATCCCATTATTTATTTTCGTTAAGTATATTTAAGGATCAATATATTTGTTAGTGATACTTTGATCCATTATCTTAAATTAAATATATTGATCTTCGTCGTTCATCTATCAACATCCCAACTCTATCTCATCATGATCTATTATTTAATAATTAATCAACCCATATTAATACATTTATTTGATTAACATACATTATAAAATTTTAAGTTATTACAGGTGATATCGTATTGCTTTGCTTAGACATACTAGAAAAATCCGGGACATGACTCCCGAGGAAGCGACAACGGTGGCTGATGGTGGTGGTTGTTGAGGACGCAATGATAGACGTATAAGTCAACATGCAGGAGTTTGTACATCTAACTATAGAAATCAGTACGTCAATTTCAGCCATAAGTATGTCATCGTAGTATCGTGGTGGTGGTGTCGACGGCGGTGACGATGTTCCGGGACTTGGTATCATGGTGGTGGCATCATTATTGGAAAATCAATATTGGATTAAAAAATGAATTTTAGAAAACTAAAATTTGGATGTAATAATTGTATTTGGGAAGATTAATCTTTTAATTGATAATGGAGTACTTAATGGGAATGAAATTGGGGTGGGGTATTTTGTGTAATTAGAACTCTAAAAGGGTATGTATCAAAAATTCACCCTTTTTAGAACGAGTTTTCGTACAAATTTATGTTGAGAAACTAATGCATTGGATATCACAACCAAAGGTACGATAAAATATCGAATAAGAAAGATAACTTGTTGCATGATAAAACCATAATAAGGACTTCATACAAATTTATGTTGAGAAACCATTACACTGGAAACCAATGTGTTGGATCAAAAAATGAATGGTTGAGATTAAAAATCTTTTTTTTTCTCTTTAATTATTGTTAAAATTTATTTTTAATTTCAACCATTGGTTTCTCAATCCAACGGTCTAACCACACACAACTCTATGTGTGGGTAGAAACAAATTCACAAAACCCTTATATATTTGAGTTGGAGTTTGTAGTCTTTTGGTAAATTTAATTTTGTTTAATCTAGCTTCTATAAAAATTTTGATTCAATTGAAAGCTTAAAGAAAAAAATGAATAGAAATCGTATCGATTTGTATCGGTCGGATACGATCCGATGCGGAACTGTATCGATGATACGTATAAAAAACTGGTATCGATACAGTTGTGACATGGAAAGCCTTGAGGTTTTGGAAATGTGTGTCTATTAGTCCGTGGTGGCTTGTTTGTCCTCGAGTTTTTGGCAATGTGTTTTTGTCCATTAATCATCGATTGGGTTGGGTAAATTGTCTCGTCGAGCAGAAAATATGTGTTTATTAGTAATTTATGGACACAAAAAGGTTATGTCTTTTACAGTCCTGTAATAACTTACTATCTCAAAAGTAGTATAAAACACCTTCCTATGTCTCTTTAAGACAACAAGAATCCCATTTGTAGAAAATTAGGCCATGTTACCTGAAACCACCTTCATACCAATATCCCTAGTATTCATATAGATTTGATCTAATAATAATGATATAACAATCCAATAATCTAATGAACAATATAGTAAATCTAAGTACAATTCGTTTTCTGTGATGCAAGAGGCAACTAAGTAGATGCTTCAACCCCATTGAGAGTAGAAAAAACCAACTAACAAGTCATAGATTGATAGAAAAATCAACTGTCAAGACACAAAAAATATACTGTCTATAGAGAACCGCACTAATTGTACATAAATCCCACTGATATTATAAAAAACCTACTGACTAGAGAAACCAAACTCATAGGAATGCTGACAGTGGGGTTTCTCCCCACTTAGTAAGGTTCATAGGAGTCAGATAACTATTGCTTTGCAGCACATATCATTTTCCTATCTAAAAATAAAAAAACCAATATATGTCATACATTAAGCAAATATTTTTAGGATTGTACACAAGTAAGTTCTTCATATCTGGATAGTTCATTTTAGAACTAAATGATCACAATTAAATGTTCGCAAACTATATATTTCACGTAATAATAATCATAGTAAAAATTATCTTAATCAATAAATGAATTTCATGGTTTGTCCAAAGGATGAGATGTCACAAAGATGAGTTGTCATATATGGTCATTATGGTAATTTCACATGGTTTATTCAATTTCACTAGGTTTAATTTATGTAAACTCTTCAAATGTAAACTTTGAACTTATTGTCTTAAGACTCTCTTCACCTTCTCCATGTGGGTTTATGCCATTTGAAAATAATTTCTTATTCAACATTGAAAATAATTGCACCATATAACTACATAATTCAAAATAAATTACTAACAATCAACCTCTTTGAATAACATCTATTATTTCCCAATAAAATAGGCATTTGGATTCGCTAGCTTCCGTCCACTGACAACAAAAACAAACATAAAAGAATAGAAAGAAAACGGCTTTGTATTGGACAAGATAGAAACTAGTCTTGTTTAATTAGATTTATTGGTTTCATAATTACATGAGCAATCTCTCAATACTCCCAGAACATATCAACTTATAATTGCAAGCTAACCCTTAAAGATGTGACAACACTACGCGAACTGCTGGTCATAGTAGCCCAATGGAACATGATTAATGTAGATTTCAAAATCAAAAGCGTCTTCAGTATTAAGATTCTTTGAGTGTATACTGAATTTTGTAAGAGTGTCGTCCAACAATTGTATCCAGCAATAAGTAATGAGGAGCTTTCATAAATATGGGGTTAGAAAATTAAATTATGGTATTAAATCTATGAGATATTGTCTTTCCTAATTTAGAATAAATAGTCTGTTCGGAGAGTACATATGCATAAGATTGATCTTGGAAAATCATATGACAAACATGAGGCTAACCATGACAAGGTTTGCATCAGATAAGACTGCTCCATAGCACCACCACCCGTGGACATTGCATCACAATCATAGTATAAATCCAATAAAGCTACTTAGGGTTTTTGCAGTTCGTTGGATTTGGAAATCTTCCTACAATCCATGGTGACATCGACTATAGAACTTTGAGTCGAACATTCACATTAATTGATAGAGGTAGCCTCACTACCCTCTTGACTATTATCTGAATCAGACCACATTGTTGTCGCTGTTTTCATATAGTAGTATTTTCTATGGCAATCAGCAGGAGATGAATGTTGATCATAGATTAGCAGTGTAATCTAATTGATTATCTTTAGCTAAGTTTGTGAAAATCAGTAATGATCAAGAATACATTTCATCTCACAATACAAATAACAAGATTTTAATCCTTCTTCACGTGTTACAAAATCAAATTGTAAAGTATAAGAAAGCAATCTAATGTAACAAAGAGAATAATTTTTCAAGTAAAGAATTGAGACATCAATAGAGGCAATATGTGCAATTTTCACTTTATAGTTAATGCAACCAAGAGGATTTTCCTTTTTTAATGTTCGATAAGAACACTCATCTTTTGTCGACAAGATCTCCGATAGTTTTAGCAATATAATATGGTTGTCTTTCTTCAGCCTACACACAATAAGCATAAACCACTCAGAACATTCATCACAAGATTATACCTTCAAATAATGCTCGCAAAGGGTCCATAACCAACACTATTCAATTATCTCGAGAAAATCATGACGAGCAAATGTTGATCATATATTAATTATATCACCCCATATTTATGATTTTTACAGTATATTGAAAAAAAGGACCGATTTTAATCAGTCAAGATAGCAATTTTTTGCCTAAACAGAAATTTTGATTTTTTTTTTTTTACCAAGTTGATTTTTTCCCTTTTCAGTTTTAAGTTTTCAACCAGATATTTTGTTGTTTTGGTAAACAATAAGCTAGCATAGCTAATGTAAAATCAATCCAAACAGACAGTTAATGTATTTACTTGTCAATGGCCCATGCCTTGCAAGTTGTTTCATTGTTGTTACGAATTTGTTCCATTAGTCTACTAACATTAGAATACAATAGCTAGTTTTCAATATCATCAAGACATAAAAGTCTTAATTTGTGCGACCAAGGGGACAATAGTCCCCGGGCACCATCGGTATGCATTCTGGCGTCCGATGCTCTTGTAATCCCTGCGAAGATGCTTTCGGTGACGACGAACTCGTTTTCATCGACGTAGCAGTAAGATATGGTCGTTGTAGGTCGAAACAAGGCTGGGGTAAAGGGGTTCTCACGAGTTGCTATTTCAGACCTGGGTTCGATTATGGAGGCTGTGGACACAAAGTCAACGTCAACTAGTGTGTTTCCAGTAATGATGCCTAATTTAGACCATGAGGAAAAAGGATCTACCCAATCCTGACCTGAAACAAGGGACGTTGAAATCGAGACCTGTATTCGGGATTGTTGCTGAACAAGTTGGATCGATGATGAGTGTAGTGGGTGGTTCATTGTCGGGTATTTATGGAAAAAAAAATAGGGTATAGAGGGTGGCAGTTTGGGAATGGGTGATGGTGCGAAGGGTAGGGGAACTCTGTCGATAATTGAGGCTTGATTGCGTGATGGTGATCTTGTACATGAGCATGATCCAGATGTAGGTGCACTACAACGATGTTTAGATGAGGTGCATAGGGAGTTGGACTATTTGAAATGGGAAAACGATATGGATGTGTGTGTGTGGGGGAGGGGGGGGGGCATGTTAGGGACCAGTATAGTATGGGAAGAGGTCCAATGGGTATGGGTGGCTTTCTGGTCTGCGATGGTGCGTGATGCTGTTGGATCAGGGCAAGGTGGTGTAGTTGCTGAGGTCTGTGGGTATTATGGTAGAGCGATTGATGGGGATAAGGGTGGAGGAGATAATAGGCATGGTGAGGAGCGGGCAGATGGTCTTACCGGGGTAATAGAGTTGGTCGGCGGTTTGATGGTATGCAGGTTTTATTTGCGTCAGCGGTCAACTCTTGTCCCATTGGCTAGAAGTTGAGTTTGGAGTATAGACCCCCATACGTTATTGATGAATGTGTGGTAGTGCGGCCGGCGGCGGCCCATCCTAAGTGGAGGGAGAGTATTGTTGGTTATTTTATTGGACACAAACAAAGATTTAGAGCTCTGGAGACAGTAGCTAAGGTCTATTGGGGTAGTTACGACCTAAGGGATGTGACTTGTGATCATATAGGATTTTTTTTTCATCTACCTGATGCATCATATAGGGAGCGAGTGATAGATCATGGTGGGTGGATAATCTACGGTTGATCGATGGTGGTTCAGTAGTTGGCCCCAAATGTCACGATGAGGGTTGGGAAACACAATAGGATCCCCTTATGGATCACGGGCTAAGTAAGTTAGCTAGTGCAGTGGGGAGGCCTTTGTAGTCGATTTTGTCACGAAGGAGATGCTCCGATTAGGGTATGCCAGGATTTGTGTGGTTGTGGATGCGAGGATCTCGGTGGAGATTGGCAATGTCCGTCTATGCTGAGATGTCGAATATCAGTGGAGGCCACCCGATTGTCAAGCGATGTCAGGACTTTGGACATGACTGTGATCGAGTTCAGGTAGTGGCTCCAACACTGAAGCTTGTACCCTGTACTAGGAGGCAGGGTCCTAGGGCAGGGACAATAGGATAGTGGCGATCAGAGGAGGGAGAATGGGTTGTGGAACGTATTGTAACAAAATCCTCGAATAATTCGTTTATTTTATGAAAAATCCACGTCATCACATGGATTGAATCCATATTTTTCTTAAAATTCGCATATAATTCACGTATAATTCGAACTTTTTTCTGATTTTTCGTAAAATATGGAAAGAATCCGAACTTTTAAATGTAACCAAACTACCTTGAAACCTCACGCAAAAATTATGGCTTCTTAAGAACATCGGTCCCTCCGTTTTCCCGTTTGAAACCCATATTAATTTCGTATTCTGATTTTTTTCGTATTAATCATCGTATCGTTCTAATGTCGAATTTATCCTTATGTGTTTTTCTCAATTTTGTCCCGATTTTTTTCTGTAATATATATTTGCCAGATTAAACCCTATCCGAATTTTGTTACTATGGTGAAATAATCTAAGAGGGATTTACAGAAGATGATGTACATGATAGATTGGAATGACATCGTTGTATTCATGTAGTCAACCCCACTTGATAGGATAAATGTTTGATTTGTTGTTGTTGGTGGTGAAATAATCTAAGAGGGATAGAGGCAGAGGGATAGAGGCCAGGCGCAGCGAGATCTATCGGCTATGATGGAGGAGCAAGGAGGTGAGGACGGAGGTTAGTGCGCTTGCAATTGGTGATAGGGTTATTGAGTCGCTTATCGTGGTTCTGGGGAATGAGAGTGCTCTTGTTGTTGGGTTCGTTGTTATAAGGTTTGTGAGTTCTGATATTGCTGCTAAACCTGTGGTTTCTATCGTGGGCGTTGAGTCGATAAGGGATGTTGTTGCTGCTGATATTATGAGTTGTGTTATTGTTGTTGAGACTATGGGCTCTGTTTTGGGTGTTGAGACTAGAAGATCCTTGATTTCGGTGATTTCAACCATTCTGCCCCCTTCTTTGGAGGTTTGGACAGAGCAAAGATTGGGGGGGCTCGATGGCTCTAAATGATTTAAGAGCAGCGAGATTGGTGATATTAAGTAGCCTTCTACGGGCATTGTTGCCTAAGATGCGAGGTCAGAAGTCAAAGAAGAAGGGTTCTCTACAGCAGGGGACATGATGATGGCTCTCTTGTGCATACATCCTTTCTTTCCTTTCTCTCTCTCTCTCTTTTTTTATTTTATTTTCTTATGATTTTTGGCACATGGAATACTAGAGGACTTGGGACTTTGGGTAATCAGATGAAGGTGAGACGGCTTGTTTTTGCTCATAAGCTTAAGCTTGTTGGCATTTTGGAAACTAAGTCGCATGTCGGAGATATAGAATAGGTGGTTGGTAGGATGCTGTTGGGTTGGCATTGTTGTGCCAACCATGAGTATTCAGGTAGAGGATGGATTTGGGTTTATTGGGATCCTAGTGTTGAGATTTGAGATAGTTAGGATGACTGACCAAGTTAATCATGACTGTGTGATCTTGGACGGCCATAGGGTCCTTATATTTCCGTTGTCTATGCTTTACTTTTGTGCATAGGAGACCTTTATAAAAGGAGCTTAATTCAAGGAGTGAGGAGTTTTTGCAATATCCTTGACTTGTGATGGGGGACTCCTTGACTCCAACCGTGAAGAGGAAGCACAAAAGTGGTTGCCTACCTTTGATGAATTCAATGATTGTGTGAATTCTTGTGGTTCCCAAGATGTTCGCTATTCAGGTGCTCGATTTAAATGGACGAATCGGGTGGTTGGAGATGATGCATGTTGGAGAAAGATTGATCGTGTTTTGGTCAAGACTGATGGTTGGAGGCATTTTCATTTTCAGAGGCCTTATTTTTTACAGCTGGGATTTCATATCTCTCAATGGTGGTAAAGGTAGTCGAGCCACCTAAGTTGAAAATTTTGTTAAGGTTCTTCAACTTTTGGATTGATCATCTGGATTTTATGATAGAGGTGGGGGACGCTTGGCAGGTGGAGATTTCTGGTTGTGCCATGTTTCGTCTAATGAAGAAGCTTCGACGTGTGAAAGAGGCACTGAGGATGATAAATAGGAGTGTAGAGTGTCTTTGGGAACATCTCTCAGAAGATAACAGATGCCAGAGCAAGATTGGAAGAGTTTACAATCTCAATTGTAAGAATATCCGACTAACCAGTTGTTGGGAGTAGAGGAGTGGAGGCAAATAGGGCTATTATGGATCTGCAGCTCAGAGAAGAGAGTATGTTCAAGCAGATATCACGGATTTAGTGGCTGTAGGAAGGCGACCTTAAAACCGCTTACTTTCATAGACATGTTAGAGCACAGGTGATTCCGAATCGCCTTACTACGATTCATGATCATCAGGGTCAGCTACTTAAGGAGCCACGGGCTATTGAGCAGCATATGACGAGATACTTCAGAGTCTATTGGAGGCACAACCAGTCACTCACCCAAATGTTGATCTGGAGGGATTGGTGCATCAGTAGTTTTCATTAGGCTGGGGACTAGATGAATGCAGAGGTGATAACAGAGGATGTCAGGAGGATACTGTTTTTTTTCTTACCACGGAACATGATGCCTAGAGCTGATGGGTTCAATGTGGACGTTCAATGATTTTGTGGTAGTGATTCTTGAGTTCTTTTGTAAGTCCAGGCTGCTGTGAGAGGTTAACTCCACTGTGTTGTGTTTGCTGCCGAAGGTTGATAACCCTTCCATAGTTCAGGATTTTTGATCGATGTCATTGTGCAACACTGTGTGTGAATGCATAACGAAGATCATAGCCAATAGATTGGCGCCTCACCTATCAACAGTGATTGGTCCGTTTTAGAGTGCCTTTATGAAAGGCGGAGGATTGCAGACAATTTGTTGTTGATGAAGGAGCTTATGAGAGATTATCACCTTGATCCTTATCTGCCATTTTATGCTATCAATGTTGATTTAGAGAAGACCTATGATTCTTTAGATCGAGATTTCTTATTCCTGTCGCGTACCAAAGAGAGTTATCCGCTAGATTATACTGTGTTTATTAATAGGGAGTTGAAGGGATACATCGGGAGTGGTCGGGGCCTATGGCAAGGTGATCCTCTAACACCTTCTCGTTTTATTCTTATGATTGATATCTCTGGTATTCTAACTCGCTGTTCGAGTTGATGAGGTGTTGTCCTGATTTGCTGTGGAAATAAGGAGTTGGACGAAGAGGCTTGGCACAGCCCGTACAGCATGGGCAGGGCCGTGTTCGGTGTCATTCGAGGTGTTTCTGAGCACAAGCACCTTGTGGCCGTGTGTGATGTGTATGGCGCGTGCGGCGCGTTATGTAGGAAGATTTGATTCGTTTTAAATCTTGTAAGTTTTAGCCAATTAAATTAGGATTTTAATTTTGTATCTATAAATATGGACTTAGGTTACAGAACTCTTGTACTTGTGTGTAATCTTTTCTCAATAGTGAATTTCATCGATGGTCGTGGGTTTTTCTTTCCCTTGAGGCGTTTCCCGTGTAAATTTGGTCTCTTTTCCTTTATGTTTGGTCGTGTGTGTGATTTGATGCTTACAAGTGGTATCGAAGCGGCAGGTTGATTAATCGCATAAAGTGAGAGAGTAATTAAAAACCCTAATTGATTAAAGGAGGTAATCAATTGAATTTGGGATTCACGAGATCGGAGATTTTCCCGGATCATCTTTTTTATCACAGTTCGGTGATCAAGATCCAATCTTTGGTGCTCTCTTATTAAGTGAGAGTGATGGCAGATGATAGAAAAATCATGATCGAGAAGTTCGATGGGACAAACTTTCGAATTTTGAAAATACAAATGGATGACTATCTTTATCAGAAATACCTTTATTCATCGCTGGAAGGTGAGAAGAACAAGCCTGTTGATATGGATCAAAAGAAGTAGGAGTTGTTGGATCGCAAAGCATTGGGTGCGATTCGACTCTCTTTGTCATCGACAGTAGCCTTCAACATCTCCAAAGAGAAAACCATTGAAGGTTTGACGAAGGCTTTGCCAAGGATGTATGAGAAGCCTTCAGCGACGAATAAGATGTTTCTCATCAAACTCTTGTTTAATATGAAGATAAATGGAGAAAAATCAATGATTGAGCCTGTGAACGATTTCAACATAATGACGAGTCAGTTGGAGTCCGTTGCAATCAAGTTTGATAACGAGGTGTTGGCCTTATGATGGCTGTTAGTAATTCGTCAGGCGAGAATAAACTCAAGTTTGATGATGTCGATGATATTCTTTTGAATAAGGATGCACGACGAAAGAGTTTCTCATTTTCTAAAAGTGGCGAAGGTGCCTTGCATGTTAAAGAACGTGTTAGAACTTCAAGTAGAAGCAATGGACAGGGAAGGGATCGTGCTTAGTTGAAGGATGACTATGGGAGAAAGATCACATGTTATAATTGTGGCATGAAGGGCCTTGTGATACGCATATGTCCAACATTTAAGAAGGGTGAAGACAAACATGATGAAGATAAGAACATGGTTGGGTCCTTTAGTGATGTTAAAGCATTAATTATGTCATGTCGATCCAAGTGCAACTCTTGGATTTTGAATTCTGGTGTTGTGTGTCATGCTATTTCTGATAGGAGTCTGTTTAATATGTTTGAGACTTGTGGAGGTTTTTTGTTGATGGATAATGATGCAGTTTCTGAAGTTGCTGAAATTAGTACTGTCAAAGCGAAGATGTTTAACTGTATTGTTCGTATCCTTGGGGATGTAAGGTATATCCCTAATTTGAGGAAAAATCTTATTTCAGTGGGTCGACTTGTTTCCAAAAACTGCAGCGTACCAATTCGAGAAGAAGACATGAGTGTCTGTCGTGGCATGTTAGTGATTTTGAAGGCTCGAAAGGTTTACAACCACTTTGTGTTTGTTGGTGAGACAGATAGACGAGTGGAGTAGTTACTCCATTGAGTAGGAATTTAGAGCTGTCAAGTTCTTGCAATGGTGGGACACAGAAGCATGTGAGTCTCGTGAAAGTACCTACACTTACAAAGGGTCCCAGGATCAAGAGTGATCGTAGAGGCGAGATTGTGAAGTGAGTGCAGCTGTGGACAAAAAAAATACATAGCAAAGACAATAGTCATTGGTTGAAGAAGACTATTGAGTGTGAAGAGTTTCCTCAATGTGTGTACAAGAGCAAGTTTGTGAAAAGACATCGATGCATGAACCCAAGACACGGTTCGAGGAGTGTGTTCTCCTTTAGCTCTACTACTAATGGTGCTGATAGGTCGTACAATGGAGGTCAACAATTTATTGAGAGGTCAAGGAACTTTGAGTGGAGGAAATTGTCAACTTCTACCACTTCGGTTGCTACGTGAGGTTAGCATGAGGTCGTCGACGAGTGTTGTGTTGAGTTGATGGTTTGGGAATTAGTTCTAAGTGGAAGATTTGATGAGGTGTGGTCTTGATTTGCTATGGAACAAAGAGTTGGACGAAGAGGCTTGGCACGGCCTGTGCAGCATGAGCACAGACGTGTTCGGTGTCATTTGAGGTGTTTCTGGGCATGGGCTCCTTGTGGTCGTGCATGATGATTTGGGAATTAAGTGGAAGATTTGATGAGGTGTGGTCTTGATTTGCTATGGAACAAGGAGTTGGACGAAGAGGCTTGGCACGGTCCGTTTAGCATGAGCACGGACGTGTGTGCTGCCATTCGAGGTGTTTCTGGGCATGGCTCCTTGTGGTCGTGCATGATGTGCACAGCCCGTGCGGCGTGTTATCCGGGAAGATTTGATTTGCTTTAAATCTTGTTATTTTTTGCTAGTTAAATTAGGGTTTTAATTTTGTGCCTATAAATATGAACCTAGGTTGGCGAACTCCTTATACTTGTGCGTAATCTTTTCTCAATAGTGGATCTCATTGACGGCTATGGATTTTTCTTTCCCTTGAAGATTTTTTCACGTAAATTTAATATTTTTTTTCTTTATTGTTTAATTGTGTGTGTGATTCGATCCTAACACGAATTATCTTGATTTTTTGTTCCTTTGGAGATGTCGGAGATAGTTCCCTATCTCACCTGTTTTTTACACATGATATATTTCTGTTATGAGAGGGAGGGGGGAGGGGGGTATGAAGGCGATAAGATTGTTGTATAATGACAAGTAAGTTTTTCAGTTGATGTCTAGGTTGATTGCCAATAAGGCAAAGGCTGATATTTTTTTATTTTTTTTTGCCAATCCGTTTATACCGAAATATCAAAAGATAGTTGATCTGTCGGGTTTTCAGGCGGGGTCCTTTCCGATGCGTTATCTTGGAGTGCCTCTCATATCCATTAGACTTTGAGTCCGAAATTGTCGGTCATTGTTGGAGAGATTGATAGCTCAGGCCAAGTCTTTTGACAATCCGTGCCGATCTTTCGTTGGGACGACAAAGTTCATTCGATCGGTTCTAATGCCTATGCAGATTTATTGGATGAGAATGTGTATGTTACCTAGGACTGTGTTGGATGAAATTGAGGGGATATTCAGACGTTTTCTTTGACACGGCCCGTCCCTTGGTAGGGGTGATGCTAAGGCGGCTTGGTCAATGGTATATTTGCTGTTAGAGGAGGACGGGTTGGGTATTCGCAGACTGGTGGAGTGAAACATTGTAGTTATGGTGAAGCACATATGGTATTTGTTGACCGAAGATACTCTATGGGCTCAATGGGTCAAGGATAACCTCTTAGGATCCAAGCACTTTTGGATCTGAGGGTTCCCCAGCTAAGTTCCAAGACTTGGAGGAAGTTGTTGCAGCTTCAGACTTATGTTCAGTACTTGATGCGATGGGATATAGGGGATGGAAGGTGCATATCCTTATGCTATGATTATTGGTATGACTTAGGTCTCTTGTATCGTTTGGTACCTAATTCTGAGGTATATCGTTGTCGGATTCCGAGGAAGTGTGTGGTTGAGGTGTTTGTGGTTGATGGCCAGTGGAGATTGCCTACCTTATCCTGGGACTGGGATGCTTGTCGAGCATTAGTGGGGGGATTGACACTCCGATGGACGCCTCGTTCTTCTGATCAGTTCACCACTTCCTTTGCATGACATCCCCTTTTATAGATCACTAGACATAAACCGCATCACGCATTCATTGGATGGGTTGCAGTGTGACAGAGGCTCTGGACTCAGGATCGCCTGATACAGATTAGGAGTGCAGCTGGGGTGTGTGTTTTTTGTCAGGAGGTATCTGATTCTCATGATCATTTATTTTTTGGATGTCACGTTATTCGCCCCTTACTCTCCTCTGGGCCTTTTGTTTTGGACTGGATGTGTCGGATATGTCTTGGTTAGAGATGATTGGTTGGCTGACAGTTCGACTGGGGGGGACTGATGTAGACATATTTTTGACAAAGTTACCTTTTAGGCCTTAGTATATATTGTATGGTAGGAGCGTAACAGAGCATTGGTGCAGGATGCCACAGTTTCATTTAAGTTGAGGAAATGAGACAGTAACTAGGGATAAGAGGTATGCTATGCGGACCAGTGCTTTGGAGTCTGCGGATCTAACGGTGCATGGTCATTGGCAGCTGTCGCAGGGGCATGACTTGACGTAGATGTGACAAAGGCACACATTTTGTATTGACTACTGAGTAGTTAGTGTTCTTGGTAGTATAGACCTGGGTAGAGTAGCGCAGAGATTTGCTTGTTCGTTGTGTTCTGTAAGATAGGTATATTGCTAGGGCACGGTCTCATTCCCGAAGTGGTTTCAAACTTTCAATACCATGTCTTGTCGGTTTGTTTGTCTGTATGGACTTTTTTTCTTTTTGCGGGTATATATGCATTCATTGTTACCTAGAAATCCTAATTTTTTATTTTCAATATGATTTAAAGTAGATGTATTTAGTTCTTAATAGTGTTCTGTATTTTTCTACTTAAATAATATGAATTATAAGAAGGAAAAAGAGAATTTGTTGTTAGCAACATACAAGTTGTGTGTTGTTGGGACATATCTAACGGTTGAGATTTTTTTAAAACTGTTTTTATGTTTTAAATTCCCAAATCATTTAATCTCCATCCTCCATTTATCTTTAGGAACACATAATGCTAACATCATATTCCTTAAATCCTTACAAGAATAACATACAAATTGGTTTAAGGATTTGTATTAACAATTTGTGGAATGCCTGTCGAAACATGTTCTTTATGTCGTTTTCTTCCCTCCATGTAGAAGTAAGTCTTACCTATGCTTTGAATGCTCTCATTGTGTTTCTTTTTTGTTTTTCTCTTTTTTATCTCATTGTGTTTCTTTTGTGTACACTGATCTAGAGAAAGAGTTTGCATTACTTCTACCTGTAGGAGGATCGATACATAATGTATTTTTGGTGTGTATCAGGTAAAAGTGTACAAAGATCGGCTGGCACTGAAACATGCTTTGAATGACAATAAAACTGCAGTGAGGCAGTTGGACAAACTTGTGATGGGGATTCTGATAGTCATGACTATTGTAATATGGCTTCTTCTAACAGAGATCGCGACTACAAAAATGATTGTCGTAATGTCATCCCAACTTGTGGTGGCCGCGTTTATATTTGGAAACACTTGCAAGACCATATTTGAGGCAATCATATTTGTCTTCGTAATGCATCCCTTTGATGTTGGTGACCGTTGCGTCATAGATGGAGCCTCGGTATCATCTCCTTACTGATGCACACCATGAATTCATATACATTCATATCCCAGGAAGGTCTTATGTTCTTGCATTCTTTCAGATGGTAGTCGAAGAGATGAACATCCTAACTACAGTTTTTTTGAGACCGGACAAGGAAAAAGTTTGCTTCCCAAACTCAGTGTTGGCTACTAAAGCCATTGGCAACTACTACAGAAGCCCGGATCAAAGTGATACATTGGAGTTCTCAATCGATTTTAACACTCCATTGCTGAAGATTGGGGAACTGAAGGACAGAATAAGGAAGTATATCACTGTCAAGCTGGTTCTACTGACATGCAAAAATTAGCCCCAGTCTATTATCGATAATTTATTCCTGGACTTATCCTGCTTGCCGTCAAATGTTTTTGCCTTCTGCTGATGAGAATAATGATTGAGCACTCATTCTTTTCACTTGCTTCTGACATCAGGTTTTTGGAGCAAAATCCCACCTTTTGGCATCCTCAACATAATGTTGTGGTGAAAGAGATAGAAGATATTAATAAGATCAAGATGGCCCTATTTGTCAATCACACCATGAATTTCCAGGAACTTGCAGAGAAAAACAGGAGGAGATCCGAACTTGTTTTAGAATTGAAGAAGATTTTTGAAGAATTAGATATCAAGTATCGCCCTCTGCCCCAAGAAATCAGTCTTCGGAATCTGGGTCAGCAGGGGTGATCATGAAAGTAAGCATCGCTTAGACATCTTCAGTATGCGCCTTTTTGTTCTTTGATGCTCAGTATCTTTTCTGTGACGCTTCCCTCACTCAGCTTACTCATAACTGGTTTGACTCCATATATTAATTGAACCTGAATTTTCGGAGTAAAAATAGATTTTGGGATTTATAATTGGAGTTTTTAATTATATACCCTGTTATAAGTAGCAGCAATAGTGGAAACATGTACTGATACCTGGGAAAATTGTTTTTCTTTTAGTTGTATCGACATGCAACTCAGTTTCTTGATTATCTTTGCTTCTTGTCAAATTTTATCCAACTTGATTAGCCTTATGCATCAAATGCATAAGATGCGGGCTGACCATCCGAAAAATCATTGAAAGAAACCGAACCCTTTGTACAACCTTATTCACCTGGTATTTTCTTTTTTCTTTTTTCTGGATCTCAAAGCTTGATTTACTTTTGGATACCAAGCCAAGCCTAGCTTAGCCTAAAAGAAATTATTTTTCCCCTATTGGTAGCCAGCTGTTCACCAGCACATTGTACAATTTTGATCTTCCTTTTTGTCATTCTATGAGATATGTGTTAAACCTCTTCATCCAGGGCTCCTCTTTTTGCCTCCTCTTGCAGAGAATCAGCTATGTATCTGCAGATTTTCTTTTATTTCAAGCTATACAAATCAGAGTTACCTGCTGAACTTGTTTATGCTTTAACTTGAGTTGTTCATGTATCGCTTTGACATTGCACCTATCTTTGTAACGAGTTGTTTCTTGGTATTTTTAAGGTAAAGTTGCAGTGAAGGAACTTGAAAGATGCGTGAAGATGATCGCGGATGGTAATCTGTAACATGTTTTTCGCCAATAGTTGCTGGGACATGCTATGATATGCATATTCACTTGGAATCGTAGGATGGACGTTGCTATCTTGCAGGATTGATATGCATGTAAATGTTCCACTGCAATCTCCTGTTTACTATTTTTATTACTCTTAGATAAGTAACTCATGGGAGTAGTGTATTAATTTGTGATCAGTATCCCAGGAATAAGGATTTTCATTATTAATAAGGACATTATTTTTCACTTCTCATTTCAAGTTCCAGAGTTTTACTCTCCCTTTGCAGCAGTTGAACTCCCCCTTTACTTATATATATGTCTTGCGAGTATGTTTTATTTCATTAGTATTAGACCTTTACTTGCATAATATTTTGTGTTAATTATCAACCAGTGAATTCACATTGTCAATTTTGAGAAGTGAAAATCATTTTATTTAAATTGAAAGCTCATAATTTCAATTAAAGAAAAACCTTTACTTGCTCATAGAGTGTGTTGATTGTCAAATTTGAAATCCCGATGATGAGTGTGAAAATACTTTTTTTTAAGTTATTTTTTTTTGTTTAAGTATCTTTTTAGTCATTTTTTTATCTTTTTAGTTGCATTTTGTTGTTAAGGATGTGGTACTGTAGTTTTTTTTTTTCCTTTTTTTGTTGTATAGGTACCGTTATTTGGTGACAATTTGAGCATTAATTCACATGGCGAGTCAATTCGAGAATGATGGACGATGTTCATGTGAAGATTATGTGCATGAATGATGATTTTGAAGACCGAAGAACAAGTGTGAACTTATACGGACATGTTTGGTGCATTTGATGATGAAAACATGGTTTATGGACGTGTTCATTGCCATGAAAAGTGTCTTGGAGGTCATGGAACTCAAGTCAATTCAAGGACGAGACAATGTGCATGTTCACAACAATGAAGCAGCAGTTCACGATCGTAAATATTAGAGTTCACGTCCGTGACCTTCCCAGGCCACGCCCGTGAAGTGCTGGAGAATACAAGCCTTGAGGCAATGAAGGTTGTCACGGCTGTGATATATATTTTTCTCATGAGATTTTTTTCTATTTTTTAGGCTTTTTAGTTATTTTTAATTTTTATTAGTTTTTCTATAAATAGACTACATATTTTATCAGATCAGAGACGAAACTTTCATTCTGTTTTGCGCTAGTTTTGTTCAGAGACTCTATTTTCTCACTATATAAACTAGAACTTGATCCAGAGGACGGCAATCGATGAGTTTGAGATTGAAGACGATGTACGTAACGCAAAGGACCATTGATCCTCATATCATCTCTGTGGTTTTGATGGACTCAATCATTATTTCTTGCGTTGTTATCGTAGATTAGCTAGTGGAGACAAGTAGAAGATCTACTGATGCGGATTATGAGACTTTGTTCTTAATTTTCATGATTATTTCAATTATTTTGGAATTCATATGATCATGTTATTATTCCTATGATATTTCTTGTCATTCTCTAGATTGTTCACCTAGAGTTATGCTTGAATTTATCTATAACTATTGATTATCTCTTTGATCTATCTAGAGTAAAGAAATATTAATGATGAAAAGATATAATCTCTGTTATATGAAAAATCATTAGTATATTATAATACATATGGAGTAGATTGTATAGGTATTTTCTTTTTCCATCAATCTTGTGGTTAGTAAATTTGTATGGTCTTCACATTAATATTAATTACTCCTTTTTAATTATCATTAATATTTTATGGACGAATACATATCATATCTTTGTATGTGTTGTGGCTAACCTATCAAAATGCAATAAGGATGGAATATCTATTTTAATGTTCATGATTGATCCACTAACTACTGACTTTATTGGGTCTCTACTACGTTTTATTCATATAGATTTAAACATATAGCTTTCATAGTCTCATTGACACTAATTAATTAGTTAATTGAGATCATTTCTAGTTATTTCTTACAACTTTCTTGTTAGAAATATTTCATACCTTAAGTTTATTGAGAAAAAATATATTTGAACCATTGTTCCTTGTACAAACGATCCTTCATTGTTATACTATATTAGTAGTATTTTTTATGGACGAGTAATTTGGAGCGCCTACGACAACGTACACCACCCGAGCAAAGTTTTTCTATCTTCGAATTGTGAATTCAATTTTGTCTAAAAGCTTTACTTGATTTTGAGAGGAAAAAAATTGTTTTGCTCTATCAAATTACAACTGCATTCTGAAAGAACCGGAAAGTTTTTGTTGCATTTGTGAAAATTTTGAGAATTTTGTTGTGTTGTATTGGTTTTTTCTTTATTTATTTTTTTTGCTTATTTATTTTTAAATATGTGTTTATTTATTTTTATTTTATTTTATTTTATTGTTTATGCACTATCACCATTGAAAAAAGAAGAGGAAAGGATAATCTAAGAACTGAGAGATGAAATATTTTTTAAAAAAAAACTATTATAATAGGACTAGCCGCAACATAGAGAGATGGTTGAAGTAAATCTCATCTTGACCCATCCTGAATTCCTGATGGCGAATCCCCTATTTCCCGATATGGGGAATCTAATTTTATTCAAGAAAACTATGAGATCTATTTTCCATATTGTGCACTACAATGAAGCATCTCATTTTTCATTGCTTTACAAACGTACAACAGAGAAAAAGATAACTGGAAAATTTCCCCAGTATATATGTTTTATAAAATAATTTCAATTTGATACAACACGGTAAAATATTTTTCATTTCATACACTTTTCATTTTTCTTAACCAAACACGCGGTTATAGCCTTAATTGTTTCCTTTTTCATTCTCTTCTTTTTTTTTTTGCTGAATGAAATCGATGACAAAAATCATTATCAACAACAAAATTTGTTCGACATCGTCATCATAATCTTGATCATTATTTGCGATCCTTTTATAATGGATGAGAAGATCATCTTTGTTTATAGATTTGGTTCAATATCTCGTTCATTTTTATGCCATTTGGATTTTGATTTCGAATATGTTGTAGAAAAGGTACGAGATCGTTTCAAAATCTCCTCATCGAATGAATTCAATTTGTATTATTTAATTCCGGGTCATGGACGATACTTGTTGAATGATCAAGAGGATTTGATGATGTTGTTTGAGCTCTCGAAATGTCATTGTTTATCATCAATTGATGTGAATGTTGTGTGTGGAGGAATGGGTTTGGATTGTAGTGGTTCGAGTGTGGTTCGAGATCCTGAAAATGAAACAGTGCGTCTGAGTACTGATAGTGTGTCACTATCTCAAACAGTGCGCCTTTGTAATGATTCAGTGCACCTGAGTTTTTCTACTGGTGCATGGATTTATAGGACTCAAATTTCCAATCATAATCAACATTCTGAGAAAAATGATGATTTTGATGATGATATTGTGCGTGAGTCGTTGCTTTAGTTGGATGTTGGTTTGCCGAACAATTGTGATCAACCCTTGCGTTCTTCTCATTGGTCAAATTTGATTCAGAATGTTGGCCAAGTTTTTCCTGATGGTGCAAAACAGTTCAGAAAGTCTCTTGCACTTTATGCAAGTGAAGTTGGATTTCTATATTGTTTTAAGAGGAATGAGAAGGATAGGGTTCATGCGATTTATTTTAGAAAAGATGATGGTTGTCAATGGTTTGTTAAGGCTTCATTGTGTTCTTACAATAAATCATTTTTCATAAGGAAGTTGAATAATGTCCACACTTGTGGACAATTGTTTTTTTTCGACAGGTTCAATGAAGTCCATGAAAACGGAATGGCTTGCTAAGCCTCTTTTGAAAATGGTACATCACGACCCTAATTTTAATGCGAACCAGGTCCAAAATTATTTTCAAACCAACTATGGTTTGGATTTGTCATATAAGAAGTCATGAAAAACCCTAAAGAAGGCGAAGATGATGCTTACTGGTGATTCTTCCGAATCATTTTTGAAGTTGATGCCATATATTCAAGCAGTTATTAGTACCAAGTCAGGAAGTCAACAAACACTTACCACGGAAGAAGGATCAAATCATTTTTCCAGGCTATTTGTTCGTTTCACGCTTTGATCGTCGGTTTCAATTATTGTAGACCTTTGCTTTTTCTTGATGGCACATTCTTGAAGGGTGATTTCAATGAAGTCATATTAGGAGTTACTGAAAAAGATGCAAATAAGGGTATGCATTTTTTTTGTTACTATTTTGTTTTTTTTCTTTTTTGTATTTTTAGTCAAGCGCCCTGTTTTAATTATACAGACGCATTGTTTCATTTGAACAGTATGCCTGTATAATTGAAACAGTGCATCTTTTTACAAATGATTCCTGTAGAATTTCAAATATGAATATTGTTCATATGAATTTTTTTGTAGGACTTTTTGCACTAAGATTTGCTGTTGTTGATAAGGAGACGTATTCTAGTTGGCATTGGTTTCTTTCGGAGCTTCGTCAAGTAATTCCTTTCGGACGAAGGTTCAATTTTGTCTGTGATCGTAATCAAGCCCTTTTGCAAGTTTTTCCTAAAGTATTTCCGGAACATCCTCTTTCCTATAGTCTTCGGCATTTGACGGATAATTTGAATGTTAGATTCAGATGTGCTAATATGCTGTTGTCATACAAATATTGTATGATTGATAAGTTTCATAGTTGCACCTATGCTACAACCGTCACTGTTTTTTATGATAAGTTGAATGAATTTCAGACTAGAGGAGGTGATCTAGCTAAGGATTTTACGACTTTGCTTATGCCTTATGAGAGGTGGGCAATCAGTTTTGCGATTGGTTGTCGTTATGGCTAGATGACGACCAATGCTGGGCGTGAGGGAGCTTCCTATCACTCAGATTATTTGCAATAAACCAGGCGTCCTGTTTATTTTAAATAGTGCGTCTTATAATAACTTAAACTGTGCGCCTGTTCATTTTAATGAGAAAATGATAAGTAAACCGTTTTCGTCTTCTTCTTCTTCATCCTCCTTTGCAGGCTCTTTGAATTCATATCGTGAAATCAAAGTCTCGACCATTTTTGCTCAATATTGTTGCATTTCTTCCAAGGTAGAATGCTCTGAAATCGGTTGTACGTTTGCAAGCAGTTCTATCAATTGGCATACGTGCACTCCACAGTCTAGATTGTTTTGAGTTGCAGCCTTCTTATTGATGTTCAATTTCATGTTGTACTTCTCCTTTTCTTCTTCTACGATTTGTGTGCCTTCATGGTTTCTTGTCATTTCTTTGTTGAACTCTTGTATATATTCTTTCTGCGCATTCAACAACATACAGAAATTAGTTGACATTATAAATGCTTCATTTTATAATATCAATAGTATGTATCAATTACTATTTGTTTCTTACGATTTTCTCGGCTTCCCTTGTATAGCCAACTTTTTTTTTTTTTTTTTTTGGAGTTATGATGGGTCCATGTATTTTCTTCGCTGTCGAACACCAACAACGTCCATTGGTATGCAATCACGCTCTTTGCTCCTCCGATGAGTTCATTGGGAAAAAATGTCACCGGCGTTGATTATTTTCCTTCATTGGCTTCATGATTGTGCTTTCTGCCCCAATTTCTCTTTTCACAACATCTTGCTGCATCACATTACATAGTCCAATATCAGTTTTTGTTTTGTTGAGTTCGTTGTTGAAATGTAAGGAGTATAGGCATTTCAGATAAGTATTTGGGAATAATTTCTTACCCAACATTCCGTACTATATAACACTATCTGGTCTTTCAATTGTGCTTCTTCCAACATTAACGTACAAAAATCCGATATGGCATGGTTCGTCAATGCTCCATCATTCACAATTGAATGTAGGTCGTGCATGTCGACGGCACTCTTAAATTTCGTCACAGGATAGGTGAGTATCAAAGAGAAGCTTTCTCTGTAAGATCAATATATTATTTTATTAGTCATTTTATGAAGGAGGCACGATAAATGAAAATAAACCAGATGCACTGTTTTAAAAATAGTAGGCGTCCTGTTTGAATCAATCTCCTTGTTTTATTCGAGTTAGTCAATAGTGGATGCTTGTAATTGCTATTCTTACATCTTTTTCATGCTTTAGTCTTCTACAGGTGCAGGATTCATTGCCATTTTCCATAGGTTTCTCTTCAGATGAAGGTCCAATGCAAACTCACTCAAATGGAGCTCTGTTTCCTAAAGGCCATCCTATACCAAGCATCAAGATGCTTACGCAAAACAAGCGCACTGTTTGAGAAATTACATGCTCCTTGTTTTTAATTATTTTTCGTCCTAAATTAGTGTATATTTCTTTTTTAAGTAATGATAAATATAACAAAATGTATGAATTATACAAATTTAAGTGTATTACAAGAATACTTACTTTGGTACTTCTTCGGTCATCCTTTCATATTTTTCCCGTGTAGCATCGATCATGTACTGAGTGACTTTGAGTGCATGGTACTTCTTCGATCATCCTTTCGTATTTTTCCCGTGCACCCTCGGTCATGTACTGAGTGATTTTGAGCGCATCCTTCTTCACCTTCTTCGAGGAACCATAGGTGTAGTTGCTCTTTCGTTTTTTACCTCTTGATCCTCTTTTTTTTAATCTCCTTCACCATCGATCCCGGAGTACGGTCTATTTTCTTCCTTTTTGTTTGTTTTTAATCAACCTTTTCTTCATTGTCGGACTACGGTAGTTCATCTCCACTACTGATTTGAAATATGTCATCATCTTCTTTCTTCTTTTCTTCCTTGACAGTGGAGTTGTTGTCGAACAACAAGGTTTTGTATTACACCACCATTTGTTTTTCCTTTTCCAATTCGTCTCATAGTTTCTTGATTTCCTCCTCCTTTTCAAGTAGATCCTTTTTGATTTTTTCCCGCTCCTTATGGCCTTTTATCATCAGCTCCGCCGCACGAGTCATCTTATCTTTCATTCGTTCTCTGACTTGTGTTTCAGAATTAAGCTTGGCGTTGTTCATTTGTTTTTCTTGTTACAATTGCTGTATTTGTTTCAACAAGTCTTCGATGTTGAGTACATTTGAATCGGATGCCCCTTCTTTCGATTTCTCCACTGCTGATTCCCTTAGCGTCTCCAACTCTGATTTTTTTGTAGTCAATTCAATCTCCAATGAAATGACCTTCAAAACATATAAGAAGTGAAACATTTTGTCATTTGAAAAAAAATAGGGGTGGCAATTTAAAAGAAACAGTGCGTCGGTTTTAAACAAACAGTGCGCAGGTATAAACAAATAGGGCACCAATTTTAAACAAACAGTGCGTCAGGTATAAACAAACAGTGCGTCTTATGTAGCACATACAGTGCGCCAGTTAACAAATCAACATTGTGGTTTTTTGAAAAATTAAAAGTGCCTACTTTGTCTTTCTCTGATAACAATTCATCAATTGTTGTTTTATGATTCGTCAATTGCATCTCGCCTGTTGCATCGCCTCGTCAACCTTGCTTAATTTTTCACAGGCGTCATTAGTATAAAAAAAAATGGAAATTGAACAACCAAATATAAAATATGCTTGAAGTATGTTACCTTATTCTTCAGTAATTGATTTTTTGTTAGCGTTTCTTCGATTTTTTTTTTTGTTGAGCATAACATTTTCAAAGCTGATATCCTGAAGTTGGTTTTTCATGGTTTGCAGGATTGACAACTTTTTTGGGTCCACATTGTGGACACTTGATGCCTCAAATTGATGATAAACGTGGTCCGCGTGGTTCTCTGTGTTGTTGGATTTTCTCAATGGCAATCTCGTGTTGTGTACGTGTGCAAAATGAGCTTATACGTGTTTGTGTTGCTTATATAAACTCAGAGCAGTAGGGGGCATCAGAGCATAGGAACAGTAGAGAGCACATATACTCATTGTTTCAATTTGTTAAACACATAGTTAGAATAGTAAGGATTTGTTTTAGGAGTGAGTCGCTTTTATATCCCTTATTGTTATGCTCTTTGTGTTCAGTGAAGCTCTCTTATATTTTCTCATTTAACTAGTGGATCTTCTCGTCGTCAGGGATCGCCCGTTGTTTTCTCCCGTAAGGGTTTCCACGTAAAAATCTTTGTCTCATTTATTTTGTGCACTTGTTATTGTTTGTGTCGTAATAAACAGCCCCGTTCATAACAAACTGGTATCAGAGCTTGGAACATTTCAGAGGAAGACAACATATCTCGGAATCGTCCAGGCCCTCGAGCTTTGATGATGCGCTACTCATCATAGGAAGACAAGATCGAAGACAACAGGATAAGTTCAGAGGCCGATCGAAGAGTAAAAGCTCTAAGAAATCCGACTCTTGTCACTGCTGTCATCAGAAGGGACATTGGAGGAACGAATGTCCTAAACTGAAGAACAAGCAAAAGAAGGAGGAAGCCCCAGTCGTCGGTATTGTCCAGACCCAGGCAGTCTCGACCGTTCTTACATCCGTCGTGGAGTCCTTGGTAGCATCCACTTCAGAGTGGGTGATGGATTCCGGTTGCACCTTTCACATTTGTCCGTATTGGGAGTGGTCCGCCATATTTGCTGAGTCCAATGACGACGTAGTTCTTATGGGAAACAATGCTGCCTGTAAGATTCTTATGTGTAAGATTCATTGTCAGTCTGTGATAATGAGGCTAGTTCTAAGATGAAGCTGTGGCATATGCAGCTTGGGCATATGGCCAATCGGGGGATGGATGTTCTGAGTTCAACAGGCTTGCTTGGAGGATTGAAGACACAGAAGCTCGGGTCCTGCGAGGGCTATGTTCTCGACAAGCAGAAGAGAGTGTCGTTTGGAGGTGCGATGCACAGAACGAAGAGGACACTCGACTACATTCACTCAGATTTATGGGGGCCATCTCCGCATGCTTCGATGGGAGGTAAAAAGTATTTTTTGACCTTCATCAATGATTACTCCCGTTATGTCTGGATATATTTCTTGAAAGAGAAACCTGAGGTATTCGAGACATTCAAGTAGTGGTTGAAGTTGATTGAGACCAAGACCGGCAGGCAGATCAAGAGACTTCAAACCGACAACGGGATGGAATTTATGAACAAGTAATTTCTGAAGTTCTGCAAGGACAAAGGCATTGTGAGGCATCGCACTGTCACTTATACACCTCAGCAAAATGGGCTAGCAGAGCGCATGAACCGAATGCTCATGGATCGAGCTCGGTGGATGTTAATTGAGGCCGGGCTGAAGGAACGGTTTTGGGCTGAAGTGGTTATGACAGTCTGTTATCTGGTAAACAGGCCACCCTCCTCAGAATTATCCATGAAGACACCTTATGAGGCTTGGTCTGGTAAGCCCGGTGATTATTCCAACCTTTGTATTTTCGGTTGTCTTGCATATTATCATGTCAGTGAAGGAAAGTTGCAGCCTAGGGGCAAGAAGGCCATCTTTCTTGGATATCAACCAGGTATGAAGGGATATAGATTGTACTTTATCGATCCATCATCACCTGGGATCGTCATCAGTAGAGATGTCACTATTGACGAGGAGTCGATGTTAGCCAAGAAGGTTGGGCAACAAGGGAGCATTCAACAACAAGTGGAGCATAAATGAGCAGTCGAGAGATCGACATTTGAGGTGGAGCATCAAGATGAGGAATCCTCAGATTCCATAATTCCCACAGATGTTTTGGAGCCAGTTCAAAAACTAGAAGATCTAGGATTGGAACCACTAGTACTAGATCAGTACAGGTGGGACCCACTCTACAGTAGTAACAACTTAGTCGTGACAAGGAACGACGTGAGATCAGACCCCCAATTCGATATGGCTATTCAGATTTGGGAGCATATGCACACATTGTTAGCGAGACAGTTCAGAATGAGCCTTTGTCATTCAGGGAGGCCGTCGCTAGTTCGGAATGTGCTCAGTGGACTGCAGCTATGGAAGAGGAACTAGAGTCTCTTCACAAGAACAACACTTGGACTCTAGTTTACTTGCCAAAGGGAAAGCGTACCGTAGGGTACAAATGGGTGTTCAAAAAGAAGAAAGCAGGCGATGGTGGCGATGTGAGATTCAAGACGAGATTGGTGATGAAGGGTTTCACTCAGAGGGAAGGTATTGACCATACTGAAGTTTTTTCTCCTGTAGTCAGACATACTTTTATTCGAGTTCTACTAGCTTTGGTTGCTAATTTCGATCTTGAACTTGAGCAAATGGATGTGAAGACAACGTTCTTACTTGGTGTGCTAGAAGAAGAGATCTATATACACCAGCCAGAGGGGGTTTTTCATTGCCAAAAATGGAAGACTGAGTCTGTCTTTCAAAGAAATCATTGTATGGTTTGAAGCAATCGCCCAGTCAGTGGTATCATAGATTTGACACCTTCATGGCAAAGATTGAATACACACGGTGTCCGTACGATCAGTGTGTGTATCATCAAGAGCAACCTGATGGGAGTCGGGTATATCTCTTGTTGTACGTAGATGACATGTTGATTGCAGGAAAGGAGAAAGATACTATTGATAGATTGAAGGCACAACCCAGTAGTGAGTTCGATATGAAGGATCTCGGCCCTTCAAAGAAGATTTTGGGCATGGAGATCGAGCGGGATAGGAAGCGTGGAGTCTTGACTTTGAGCCCGAAGAAGAACATTGAGAAGGTTCTAGACCGATTTGGCATGAAAGATGCCAAACCCGTTTCTACTCCTTTGACAGTGCACTTCAAGCTATCCTTGGAGCTCTCTCCGAAGACTGAGGACGAAGTGAAGAGCATAGCCTCAGTACCTTATGCAATTGTAGTTGGTTCCTTGATGTATGCTATGGTATGTACTCGTCCCGATTTATCACATGCCGTGTTAGTCATTAGTTGTTATATGGGCAGACTCGGCAGAGGTCATTGACACGCCGTGAAGTGGATCCTTAGTTATCTTAAGGGTTTATCGGGATTGAGCCTCGTCCATGATGCGAGACGAGGTGGACGAAGCAACAATGTTGTGGGGTTCTCAGATTCAGACTACAAAAAAAAAAAGTGATTTTACGACGGCAAAAAATTACGACGGATGAATTCCGTCGCAAAATGTTGTGTACTGCGACGGATCCATCGTAAAAAAAAATATGGGAAAAAGAAAATTAAAAGAAATAACATTACAACGGAAAGTCAATATCCGTCGGAAAACTAAAACAAAAATACGACGGATTCCGTCGTAAAAATACAAAGGAAAAAATTATGAAAAAATATTAACAATGAATTAAGTGTTTGCGACGGAATCCGTATCTCCGAAGAGAGCGTATCTGCGACGGATTCCGTCACAAAATAAAGCTTTATGCAAACTTCTTTTTCCAAATTTTTCCTAAGTGTTGTGAAGACAGCGTATCTGCGACGGATTCCGTCACAAAAACACAATCTTCTACGACGGATCTATCGCAGTACACTTAGAAAAGTTTTATTATACGCTATTATGTTTAAGGTTGTTCGGTATATATACGTCGAAGTGTGTAATAAAATTTAAATTTCATTAATAAAATTTCATGCTATATATTATGAATTAACTTATTATA
>JAOVYX010016958.1:0-23312 GCA_035668315.1 Drosera spatulata | reverse complement strand
ACTAGAACCTAATTTCGATTTAAATGATGTTGTAGATCTCCGAGAGGTGAAACATCAGGTTGAGGCGTCCTTGGGTGCAATGCTACCATTGCCATTCGGACACTAGTTCCTGCCTCCTGGCTGGAACAGGGAAAGAAACCTTTGATTCATAAGGTCAGTGATCGTTCTCATGAGTACAGTAATCTGCTTCTTCATCTAGGTTTGAATTTTCACTAACATCTCAGCTGATTATAACCAAGCCTTGTTGCGCCTGAGGCCCCTGGACCGCCTGAGGCCCTTGGACCTCATCATCGCGTCCCTCTGTTCGCCTAATGATTGTTACTAGACAGGGTGAGAAATCGAGTTGGTTAATTATTGCTCTGTATCTGCTCCGTATTCCTAGAGTTGTGGCTCTTTCAAGCAATCAAACCGACCCTACAATGGGCGCCAAAATGTTTGGGTGAAAATCTGGTAAGGGGCTTGATTTTATGTGATGGATTTGAGTTGATGGGCCCTAATTTGCTTTCACTTCGCTTGCAATCACACCATGAAATGACAGACTGGTTAGTTGGGTCCGAGATGATGATCTCGCGGACCGATTCCGATACTTAAAAATCAATATGGTTCAAGAATTCCGATAATGACAGAAGAATTAGGTCTAGTAATGGTAGGGGAAATATTTATATTAAAATACTTCACCCATCCTTCACACACGCTTGATACAATCTTGTGCATTGTTTAGTCATCCATGCTTTTGTGTCATATGTCATTCTTTGATAGGTTTTTGGCTTAATGATATTGGACTTTCTAATAAACTTTTAGTCCACTGGCATGTCTTTATTTTGACACCAACATTTATATACGTCTTTCATTCCAAAATAATTACAAGAATATTCCCACTGAATGATACTTGGTACTGTACCACTATGTAACTTGAAATACTACTAGCGGTTAGATCATTGCGGTGTGACAATACTCCCTACCTAGTGTAACAATATTACAAACATGATATTCATCGTTTCATGATGGATGTTAAAATTTACCTCCATAAACCCTACCAATTTACCTCCATAAACCCTACCAGTTGGTGTTGCAATAAAATTGAGACAAATTAGGGAGTATTTGGTATATCCCCATTCCGTAATGCCACTTGGCCCTTGTGTCTCGATTATTTGACGTTCACCACCTGATATTCAATTCTTCTAAGCTTCCAGCATTTGTTGAACCTATCATCCACCTCTTCAATCTCTGCTTTCAACAGGTATCACTATGTAAAATCTTTTGCTAGATCTTTGCGGCCCCTAGAAATCCACCTCCAACAATTCATCACGACGACATCTTCCATCTGTGCCCATGATCAAACTGTTCCATGTAACAAATACTTTTGTGCAAAAAACAAAAATCCTAATAACAATTAAAAAAAAAAAACACTTAAATCTACACGCCTGCAGGTCTTAATTTTCAGATCTCAGGCAACAGATTCTATTCTCCAGCTAATATTTACAGCCACCAGACGCAAGATGACCGTCATCACTAGCTAAACTGCTTCTGATTTATCAGTATAGTTCCACCGAAAGAACAAAAGGTGAAGTGAACAGCTCTGGAAGTTCATTTTGATCTTCCCCACTGGAATTTAACGAGAAGCTGTGCAGCTACCCGGACCTTATCAGCCAACCTGAATATAATCACAAAGGTGCCCGAAAGGAAGTATTTGTCATGTAGTGCGCGTTTCCAAATGCCAGAACTCAAAATGTATTGTTCCCAACATCTCAAGTAGCAGGTTCGCTAGATGCTGAATAGATACCAGAGAGGAAAACAGCTTCGGGTGAAGCTGAAGAGTTTTCCGGAATCCAGTTATTAAAACCAAAACCTTCTGAACTTGGACAGTCCATAAAGCCTCCCAAATTTGGACTCATAACACATGGGTAAGAGGGCGGTTCTTCATCCAAAGGTAAAAGTTCTGTTTCAACAATTGCTCCAGTAAGAGGGAGTCCCTCAAGCTCGAAGTGGCCTGCCTGACACTGTTGGCCTGTCTTGGTTGGATCAGTCAACAAATCAGAGGCAGCATAAGATGGATCTGTAGAAGCTGCTACAGACAAATGTGTTTGCGACGGATCATAGAGGCTACCCGTGCCACTTTCCTGAGAAATAGACGGATCATATTGCTGCAACTGGGATAGTTCTGCTGGCTCTGTCACTGTCTGGTCTAGGCCAAGAAGTGAAGAAGCCTGACGCAGAAGCATCTCCAAGTTTTCATGTCGGGTGGTCTCCGGTACCCTGTATGGGATTGCTTGAGGTGGTTGGGCAGCTTGCTGAAGATTTATTTGCTGTTGCGAGAATGAGAAGCTGGAGTGTTCAGATTGACTGACCACGGAAGGATCAGCACCCGAGGCCCCACCACAAACTCTCGGCATTTTGTATGCTCGACCAGAGGCATGGGTGCAAGGACCTAGACTTGATCCTCTCTCAGCTTGAAAAAAATTGTTATTGCACGCGTTAAGGTGTGGATAAGGCTGATGAGGCCGGGCACCACTGCTTGAGAAAGAAAAAGTCTGCCTCCTGCTACTTTGGCTGATGATATTCGGGACGCCAAAAGAAGAATTTAAATTACCAGTCGAGCTAGCAGTTTGAAAATCCTTGTGAAAAGAAGAGTTGTCTGTCAACCTAGTCGGATGAAAAGTAGATCTGTACAGATGATGGGCTGTGGAGATGGATGGAGAGTATGGTGCTTTATGAGGTGATTTGAGGGGATGCACTGTTGAAGCAAAGGTGTTTGGCCGTGACAAGTAGGCAGCCTGAGGATGGGAATAAGCCGAGGGTAATCGAGGGAATAATAAAGGTTTTGGTGGAGGTGCAGTTTGGGTAACGAGGGATTCATGGGTATTAACAGAAGCATTACTGTGAGAATGTTGAGGGTAGGGTTGACTTCTGCAAACAGGCATGGGGTAAGCAAAAGCGTTGGAGGATTCAGGTATAGGGGGTGGCAGGGATTGTGTTCTGGATATAGAGCAGGAAGGGACGGGAGGAGAAGGGCTTCGAAATTGTGGAGGCAAATATAGCGAACCGGTACATGCATTCCGGGCAGATGAAAGATTGCAAGCTGTAGATTGAGGTTGCTGGACCAGATGAGCGGAAAAAGGGGCCTGAGTCAATTTTGGAACTGGTGCTGGAGCATTTTTCTCCATCCGCATTCTCTTCCTCTCAAGTTTCCAGAACTCTATTTTATCCGTAGCATGACAATGGTCGGTAGCTGAGGCTCCAGTCCCCCAGTAGCAACATGGTGCTGGACAGTCACAAACATAGCAATGGCACTGGGAAATGAAAGATTGTTACGGTTAAAATAGTGTGACTATATGATGTTTCAATAACAAAAAAACAGAAACAACGAGAAAGAAAAGTCATCAATTTTTTGCACAAGACCTAAAATTTAAATACCATCTTACCAGGTCACAATGACTTTCATGTTGGGTAGATTTAAAAGGAAACTTCACACACTGATCCCGTGAATGAGGGTAGTCCCTACATGCCACCTGCCACAGAATCACAAAGCCAAATCATTAGTATTGTCGGAGAGATAGGAATAACATTTTAGAGAATAGACAAGGAAACAAAAGCAAAGAAGTGCCACATGAGCTTCGAGTGATTAATAACGGATTTATTAATAAAGCTAGAACTGATCAGCACTCCAGCCCAGCATAAGCCACTGACTACGTTCCATCAGGAGGAGAAAAGGCTACTGACCCATTTACTTCAAATAAGAAAAATGAATAGTACAATCACTTTGAGATAAATAAATAACCAAAGAAGACTTCAAAAGAATAAGCAGTAAAATAAAGTAAAGAAAACAAAAACAAAGGGCACAACCACTCAAACAGAAAAAAATACAAACAGCACAGCAAAGCAAAGGGACTTGGGGTCATTAATCAAGAGAGTTGCAATTATATACTTGATCAATTATGCAGGCAATTTTTTCAGGGAACACCAAGGTGGTCTGTCTCAATGGAAGGACACTGCAATTCCATACCACCATTAAACAAGATCAGAAAGATAAATGAAAATTTCAGAGTCGCCAACAAACATAAAATGTGCCCTTCTTCTATCACAGGATTTACCCAAAGTGTCAATTGTCATATCCTATATCATATCACACTAATTTCAACCAATGGAGCGGGACACTGTGGAGCTCTATGTCTGAGGTAAGGCAGCTACTGACAACATAAGCAACATGACATCAACATTCCTTCTAGAGGTATATTTTGCATGTCATGAGCATAAGAGCTATCCGGCTTTTCAGCTATGGTTGGATATAGTAGGTCACATCATGATAATGTGTGGCCTTAATAAGGTAACAGAAGATTGTGGCAGATGCTGAATGAAACCTACCTGTTAAGAGAGTCCTAGATTGCTTTTGGTGACCATCAGACCGATGAAGGAGGCAAGGCCAACTTTTTATTACTCTAATTTCACTGCAAATTACGCCTTCACAACATAATTTTAGCAAAATATGATGATCGAGTACACATAAAGTTGGTTGGTTTTTCCTACTACACAATTGCATATTGACATTTGCACACATATGCACAAGTTACCTTTCATCTAAGTCAGCCTAGCCTCTCTAAGAGAAAATGTTATGGGAACTAAGTGTCATGACACATAACCCCACCTTTACCTTCATGAATAATCCAGATGGAATTGTGCAATTCATACCAATGCACCCACATCTCATGGCATCAATCTTCAAAAATCGAAAAGAACTGGAAGCCAGGAAGCTATTAGCCGGCTAGGTTAGAGAACATTGGTACTTTGCCCAGATTCCATGATTTATCTGGATCACAAGAAATTTCATGATGTAAGGCAGATAAGCTTTCACCGACAAATCAAAACACAGGAAAAAAATAAACAGAGAAAGAAACAGACTTGAAAGAAAGATGATGTCAGTATGGAAGCACCATACTATAAACTCAGATCCTAAGTGAACGAACCCAAGACACTGAACTCTGCCTAGGTTCACATACACAAAACACCACCCTGATTTCAAGACAACATGATAAAACAAAGGAACGATTCATGGAATCAACAAATTCGATACACTCACAACTCAGGTTCAACAATTGGAAAAATATATACACAATAAATCAACAAAACTCTGCATTGGATACCTGACCCTTCTCGCCCACAATAACCAATTCATCAGACCCATCATCACAATCCTTCTCCTCGTCGGACTTCCTCTCCGGGTCTCCCTCCAAAACCACGCAATCATCGTCCACATCCTCCACCGAAATCGACTTCCTCTTCTTCCTCTTAGGCTTCGCTATCACTTCTCCCACCACAACCACGTCATCCGAGTCATTTCCACCTCCGCCATTCCCCAACTCATCATCTACAAGAAACTTGTTCAGCCAAACAAAGTAATCGGTCTCGTCACCGTCCTTGAACCCATTCTCCTCCTCCTCCTCATCAGAACTCAAGTCGACCACCAATTGGTTCTCATCCATGGAGAGGATTACCACGATCTATTTACTAATCGCACGTGCAGTGTTCAAAGCATGCAGTTTTCAGGGTTTTCTTGCGTTCTTGGTCTTTTGGGTCTCTCTTCACGGTTTTGCGAATTGAGATGAAACAGAGAATCTAAAAATGAGTGAGTGAGCGAGAAATATCGGCCCTGTCGAAATTGCAGAGAAAATGGGGAAAGAAAGGAAGACAAATAGGCAATTCGTGAAACCCTATGAAAATGGGGAAATGGGTGAGTTAGTGGGAATCGGCCCAGTGGCCTGTCGAAATTGCAGAGAAAATGGAGAAAGAGGGGACCACAGGTGCGGCAAAGGCGTCGGGAGGCGACCTCAGCGTGGTGCTTGACTAGGGCCAGTCGTCTAGTATACGCAAATTGCTGATCCCTTCCCCCGTCTTCTATTCCTTCCTTGTGTTTCATATTATAATGGCACATATATTTTTATATATATATTAAATTTTATAAAATTTAAAAAAAATAATATTTTTTTAAAAATAATGGGATTTAATGTAACGATTATAAAAAAATATAAAAAATATATTATAATAAAATATAATTGATTTGATATTTTTTCTGAATAAAAAATTGAGAAAAAAATTATAAATAAATTAAGACAGAAAAAAATATTACATGTATTATGAGACGAAATGATTATTTAATTTCTTGTTTTTATTCATGATGATGTTTGTATTCATAATGAATGTTTCGATCTTTTTTTTTATTATTTTAAGCGTGCCTATTGTGGATCAATTTTTTATTGCTCACGATCTAACATACAAATATTGCTCGTTACAATAGCACATAGCGCCAAAAGCAGCTGTTTCATGCGCTGCACGATTAGGCTCTCGATAAACGCATGAGCATACAACTTCATCAAATGGTCGTAGCAGTTCTGAACAATCCTGTATAATACCACATTGCACTGATAGGTCAGTCCAGTGGCGGATTTAGGATATGAAGCCAGAGGGGTCAAAATTACTACTCCCTCCGTTGCTACTGTAACGAGTTTGGTATCTAAAGCTTTTGATTAACATCCTAGACCCAATATAATTGGGGACCATATGTTATATAAAGGTCTATCATACAGGGACATCATGCAAAAGGTATCTTGATGGTGGATGCTTAAGACACATGATTAGAGACAAATCACTACTGTCTGATTTCCAGAACAAAAATGGACCACGAGTTGTGTTTAGTGACTGTAATACTAGTAAGACCAGAGGTTACGATACTCTCGGTACAGGCAATGCTTACAACATAATCTGCTCTCCATTGGTCAACTCTGTGACAAGGGACATATTGTTGAATTTCGTAATAACCTTTGCCTTGTGAAATATCTGTCTAACAATGTTGTTAAGTTTGAAGGAATTAGAGTTGGAGATGTCTATGTTATCAACTTAAATTATCCTATGCAGGTTTACTCATGCTTTATGAGCAAATAGTTTGAAGACACTAAGTGGATCTGGCACAAATGTCTGACACACTTGAATTTCAAGTATAGGGCCAGATTGTCATCTAAGAATCTGGTGAAGGGAGTACGTTCTATATCCTATAAGAAGGGTAAGGTTTGTAAGACTTGTCAGCTTGACAAACAGACTAAATCCAGTTTGAAAGGTAAATATGATCAGATTAGTTCTGAACCATTATATCTTCTTCATATGGATCTGTGTGGTCCCATTGATACTCTTAGTTATGATAAAAGGAAGTATATCTTAGTTATGAGATAATTACTATCGATGAACATGGGTATTATTTATTTCCTCAAAAAGAGAAACTCATGCTGTTCTAACCAGATTTCTGAGACAGGTTCAAAATGAAAAGGGCCTGAATGTGATTACTATAAGAAGTGATCATGGGATAAAGTTCGGTAGAAGAGAAGTTGAGGAATACTGGGATGATCATGGAATTCAACACAACTTTTTTGCTTCTTGAACATCTCAACAGAATGGGGTACCTGAAAGGAAGAACTGGACTTTGATAAAAACTTCCAAATCAATATTACTTGAAGCTGGTCTGCCCAAGATGTTCTGGGCAGAAGCTGTAAACACTACATGCTATGTTTAGAATCATTCCTTCATTCACAAAGCATTTCAAAAGACACCCTATGAACTCAGTAAAGGTAGAATTCTTAACCTTGGGTATTTTAATATTTTTACAGTGCAAGTGTTATGTACATGATAACAATAAACGATATCTACATAAATATGATACTAAGTGTGATGAAGCTATATTTTTGGGTTACTCTGTTGTGAATAAAGTTTTTTGTGCTTTCAAAAAGTCTACTAGAAGTATTGAAGAATTTGTCCATGTTTCTTTTGATGAGATTAACATTACTTTACCAATAGAACCTTGTGTTTTTTATGAAGAATGTGTACAGGTTGATCCACAGTTAGACGAGGTTGAACAGACCGACATGACTCCTCCAGACGAAGTCCCAATTGACACACCTGATGAACAAAATAGAGCCCAAGACAGTGTTTGAGGCCCTATCAAATCCCAACTGGATAGACGCTATGCAAAAAGAGTTGAATCAGTTCACCAGACTTAAAGTTTGAAATCTGGTTCATAATCCTTCAGATCATCCAGTCATAGGTACAAAATGGATCTACAGAAACAAAATGGAGGAAAATGGAGTTATCATAAAAAACAAGGCCAGATTGGTCAAGGTTACTCAGAAGAGGAGGGCATTTTGATGATGCCTATGCAAGCTTGAAACCATTGAATATTCTTAGCATATGCTGGTTCAAAGTCTATGAAGATATATCATATGGATGTAAAAAGTGCCTTTCTCAATGGAAGACTTCAAGAGAAAGTATATGTCAGACAACCTCTTGGTTTTGAAGATACAGACCATTCACATCACGTATACAGGGTAAGTAAAGCTCTGTATGGGCTCAAACAAGCCCCTAGAGTCTGGTATGACACTCTCTATAACATTTTAATTAAAAAAAGGTTTTAAAAGGGAAGTTATCGCACCACACTTTTCATCAAGATATATAAGGACAAACTCTTACTTGTTTAGATATATGTTGATGATATCATATTTGCATCTACTTGCCTTAATCTTTGTCAGAGATTTTCTAAGCCTATGCAATCTTCATTTGAGATGAGTATGATGGAGAAATTAAAATTCTTCCTTGGATTATAAGTGCAATAGCTGGACAACAGAATTTTTATCTCTCGGACTAAATATTTACGAGACATTCTGAGGAAGTATGGAATTGAGTCGTTTGCTACTATGAACATCCCTATGAGCATGTCTGTTAAATTGTATAGTAATATCCCAAAAATTTCACGATAAGTTATTGTCTCGATAATTAACAAAAATAATATATTATTAAACGTCATAATTTATTTGATGGGGTTATAAAATTTATTTGTCAAAACTATGACGAAAATATGCTAAATGCGGATAAAATTAAATCCTCACACAAAAATATGGGGTTTATAATCTCTTTGCTTTTCCTTTTCCTAACTTGAGCACTTCTCCCGCCACTTTCATTTACCCTCCCATTGTTATCCACTTTCCTTCCCACTACACTTTCATTCTTCCTCTCCACTTCACATCTTCACTTCTTCATCTCCTCTTTAACGCTTACACCATTTCTCTCTTTCATGGATATCAAGAGAGGAACAAGCTAAGCAAGATCAACATCGTTGCCATCAACCATCGAAGACACCTCAGACAGCCGCTGTGATCCGTTGAAGTTTGTTATTGACATCGTTGGATTAGGTGAGGAGAGGTGACCTTCTGAATTGGAAATTCTATAAAAAAAAATCATAGACTCTGAGATAAATTTCGATTTTAATATATGTTGAAGCCTCACATATGTAGTTTCTTGTGAAGTTGATAGATTATTATTTAGAGGTGTAAATCTTAAGATATAAATCAAAACATACGAGTATGTCAATCTATAAAAATTGGTTACACAGCTGACTTTGTTGCTTGATCAAGAATTATTATGTAAGAGTTAGAAAATGAGTCTTATATCAATGGAAAGGTCTTGAAGTGTAGTTTCATAACAGTTTATCAATTTTGATTTAGAGTTGTATGTAAAGAGTTATGAGATGATTAGTAAAGTAAGGTCAAACTATCTGATCTAGCATAAAATATAAATTCGAACAAATAAACTGCTATTATTGGTGAGGTTTCATGATGAAAACTTTGATTCATTGGAAAGATAGTAGAGTCTAGTTTATGTATAATTTTATGAAATAATTTTTGAAGTTGTATATCAGAATTTATAGATTTAAACGTGTCAAAGGGTCATTTTGGATAGAATCCGAGAATAACCCATTTTGACTTCGAAACAAATCCAAATGTTTACGAACATTTCTAATGATGATAAATACATAAAATTATCATCATGGACAATCAAAATAAGTATCAAAGACTTGTCCAAAGCTCAACATCACCTCATAATATTAATATTACGGTCTTTTAAGAAGTACGAACAAATATACTTAACTCCATAATGGGAACGATCATTCATAAGGGAATATATAAATATGTGAATCCTATTATATTATAGAACTTGGAGACGCTGCTCGTTGTCACTTGAGGACGAGACTGAGCATGTGCATGTGAAGAACCGTGATAAAAGATAACGCTTAGATTTATTGTATGTGGCAATGAGTATTATTATACCGTGAGTATAATAATATGCGTTGGAATCTTTGATCATAGTTACTAATTTCATTTGACATTAAAGGTGTTTCGACGTATCTTATTGCCTATCACTTGCTACGTGCCGTGATAAGATGATGTGTGTATTTGTCTTATGCCTTGTTTGCCGGTATAAAGAGGATGAGTGAGTGAAAGGAGTATAAATCCATAATTGGTGGGATAACTCCGTGGTATAAAACACAAAAAGCGTCGTGTCTATCATTTGTGTTATACAGTGACTTGGTGGTAACATTTTTTCATCGATCCTGTGAGGTCGTTTTGGTATGAGGGTATCTCAATGTAGGAGACCCTGGTGTCACGGACGGGCTAATTTATGAGGTTCACGTTCAGGAATTGTCTAGAGTTCTCCACATTTCTCTAGACAATTCCATACTTTTGTAGGGTCCTCCGAAATTCTCTAGACTTTCCTAGAGTTAGGAAGAGTTCTTTAGAGAATTCCTTGTAAATATCTTAGGGAAAGAGTCTAGAAGACTCTTGTTTGTTCTTAGGAGAAGAAGAGTATGGAAGAGTCTAGACCACAAAGTCTAGACCCTTCCATGAAGGTGTATATAAAGGGATGCAAGATTCATTTGCCAAACCATCCCAAGTCATCTCATCCTATCTCATCTCATCCCAAGTCATCCAAGACATTCCATTCTTGTAAGCTCAAAGCTTTGTAAACCCTCAAGCGTTCTTGATACATGCTTGTTTTCAAGTCCAAACTCTCTTGTGTTCTCAAATATCACCTTTTGGGTGACGAGTAGGCTGAGCTCAAGCGAAGGAGTGAGTAACTTGAGTGTCACACGGGTAGCGAAAATCTAACCCCGTGACACTAGGCTCCGGTTTGGCTGATCCCCTTCGCGGATATTCCTTTTGCTAAAGGTGAAGAGAGCTTATTTATGAAATTGAATAAGTCTCATAAACAATTATAACATTGAGGGTATCTATTGTCTGTCGTCTCTGTGTGATTGATATGATGGTAAGTGTAACAGAGTCTTGAGTGAATTGCTGAGTGCTGCAGTGCGTGAGACTTGGAGTGGGGACCTGTCGTGTCATAGTGTCATTGTCTTAGTTTGTTTGATATGAAGGTCTTGACTATTATACTAGAAAGGATACGATGGTAGCAAATGACGTTAATAATGTCTGAAGTATCGATTAACGTGTGGTTTCTAGCGTTGTTACGTGGTGTTAAATGTGCTTATGTGATTAGGGTGAATTACTGGTATGCTTGTGATGGTAATTGTGAATACCGGCTTAGCATGATAATTTCAAAGTGCTAAACAACGGATCCAAGTTATCATTTCCTTTTTCTTTTCTTACCTTCTTCTCTCTATTCTCTTAAGTGATGTGTTGATTCTAGAGTACTGAAATATATGATCTAAGTGATCAAACCTTTCTTCTTTTCTTCCTCTCGTGCATCTCTTAGGAAGGGAGCCGACATGTTATTGAGCTCCTATAGCTCACGACAACTATTTTTCTTTTCTCTTTGTTACAGGAGCAAGACTTGGAGGACAAGTGTGACCTAAGATTTGATGCTAGATGTAGCTTATGCATGAAAGATATTCTGATCTTAGAAAGAGACGTAAATTCCACTGCAAAGGTGATATTCTGAGTTATGATTGAGTGCATCAAAAGTTTCTAAACTAATGATGTATAAGTGAACTTAGCTTAATTCTTATAACTAAGCCAAGAAGTATAGTTTTTGCCTAGCTGAGGCATTGGGTCCAGCGACAATGACGCCATATGTATCTTTAATAAGTAATGAAAATTCAGGTCGTTAGATTAAAATGGAATATCTGTTGATGCTACCAGATATCGTGGCATCATTGGTTCTCTTCATTATCTAACTGCTAGCAGACTTGATATCATATTTTCTGTTTGTCTCTGTGCAAGCTTTCAATCAGATCCAAAGAAATCTCATCTGACTGTAACTAAGAGAATCATCATATCCCTTAAAGGAATCCCTAACATAGGGATCTGACTACCTAGTCTGTCAATATCTAAGATTATTGGATTTTCTGATGCTGACTATGCAAGATGCAGGGTTGATAGAAAACGTACAAGTGGCATATACCAATTTGTTGGACATGGTCTGGTATCTTGGTCAAGCAAGAAACAGAACTCTGTTGTCACCTCAATAGCTAAGGATGAATATATGGTTGTTGGAAGCTATGTAGCTCAAATCCTATGGATGAAATCATAGATATCTGACTATGGCTTTGATTTCAAATCTTGTCCAATATACTGTGGCAACACTTCTGCTATTGCTATCTCTAAAAACCCTGTCTTCATTCTCGTACTAAGCATATTGATGTTCATCATCACTTTATTAGGGATCATGTTCAAAAAGAAAATGTATCTTTACATTTTGTCCCAACTGATGAACAGTTAGCTGATATTTTAACTGAACCTTTAGATGAGAAAATATTAAGTTTTATTTATAAAAAACTAGGTTTAGTTACTCTGAATGACTAATCCTTGTCTTTCTAAGTCTGTGCAGTGCAGACGCCTTATCAAGTATGTTGGAAGATGATGAGTATGGAGACACGCATCATTTTCTTAGTCAAAATCGTTTGTTTGTGTTAGTTTTAGTGCCATTTTCTATTGTTTTGATCCATTTTTTTTATTTACAACATCGATACTTAAAAATCTCTTGTTTTGATTGCAACAGTGAATATTGGAAGTGTTTTCTGAAGATGAGCTGATTATGAGAAGTTTGTAACTTTTTTTTGAAATTTTCTGTTGATCTCCAAGTTTGTGGAATGTGTTTGCGCTTCATTGAGAGATAAGTTTGCATGCTTGGTAGCAGGCACGAGCCGTGCACACAAGGCACAGGCCGTGCACAATGAGTTTCCCAAGTTCCCTAAGCACGGGCTAGTAAAATCGCAAGTTCCTTGAGTTTCCCAAGTTTCCTTGGTATACACAGAGCCTTTTGGACAATTAAAAATTATAACATGGACTAGGAACAGAGTTTAAAACAAAGAAAGTTACAACTTCAAGAACTGAAAGAATTGAGGAATGATGCATATGAAAATTCGAGAATTTATAAAGAGAAAGCAAAACTGTATCATGACAAAATGCTAAGTAGGAAATCGTTTTGTTTTATAGTGTTTTTATCACTTTTCATTCGTTTTTGGGCATTTTGAAGAAATTTGAGTTGTTTTTATGGTGTTTTTAGCCTTTTGATGTGTTTTTGAGTGTTTTAAGCTCATTTAAGGGTCTTTTCATAGTTTCTTGTGTTTTCAAGTTATTTGAGTTGTTTTTATGGTGTTTTTAGCCTTTTCAAGTGTTTTTGAGTGTTTTAAGCTCATTCCAATGCTCTTTTCACAATTTTTAAGTTATTTGAGGTTGTTTTATGGTGAATAGTGATAAAGTTTTACTCTTTAATTCTCGAGTTAAATTATTTTCTGAAAAACTTCATTCCCGTTGGGAAGGTCCATTTGAAATTGTTAAAGCTTACGATTATGGAGTGGTTAAAATAAAGAGCAATGAGACAGGAAAAATTTTCGACGTAAACGGACATAGATTGAAACAATATGTTGAAGGAGAAAGTTCAAAATGGTTGGATGTTGTTGTTTTGGAGTTTTCATGACAAATCAATTTAATTACATCGAGCTAATGATGTAAAACAAAGCGCTTTGTGGGAGGCAACCTACATGTTTTTAATTTCATCGAGTTAGTTAGTTTTAATGTTTATATCGAGTCCCAAGAGATTAAACCCGAGACATTTTTCTTTAAAATTGTCAATATGATGAACAAATACTGCAAAACATGTTAAAAGAATGCAAAACAACAATCACATGAGAGAATGTAATGATTTAAAACAAAAAACCAAAAATATTGGAAAATACACCACGCACGGGGCGTGCGCAACGCACATGGGCCATGCCAACCCCCAAAATGAAATTCCCTGAGCACGGGGTAGGGCAGACCGTGCGACTTGGAAAACCTGCGTCCTTAAGAATGAAAACAAACACATTTGTTCTTCATTTCTCACTCATAAACGACAAAATCGCCACCCCCAATCACCTAAAACACTCATTTCTCAACCAAATCCGACGCACAAGGGGTCAAATTGAAGCTTGAGACGCATCTCATAATCATCCATCAACGCATTAATCAATATCGCATCAAATTTGCCAAAATCTTCATAAAATTGAACAAGAGCAATTTTCAAAAACCCTAAAAATTTCTCAATTTATTACTTCTAACGCAAAATATTGGGCCTAAAATGGATTCCCCATGTTGTTGCGAGCATGTGGATATGTTGATTGCTTGATTTGATGGAGTTTGGAAGATTTAGGTTTTTCTAGTTTATATCGATTCGTGGAGATGTTCATTTTCGTTGATTTGGATGCCATGGATGGTTAGAACATGTTACATTACGCTCATAGATGATGAATGGATGTTAGGTACAAGTTAGATTGATGTGTGGAGATGTTTGATGTGCTTTTTGCAAATTGTGATAGTATATCGATAATGAGTGTCCTTGAATGATTTTCATTTATATATCTTATTGTATACGAACGGATTTTTCTGGAATGTTATAGAGAATAGTGAATGAAACATTGTTGCGATAGAGGAGGATGCTTAATGCATGATGTAGGAGTCGAGGGTGTGCCTCGGCTTGGGGGATTATATGAATTGTTGAGTGTGTGTTGTAGATGCCGCACAGGGAATTAAGGCTGCCACCATCGCCTAAGCCACTGGCTGGGCAGCCTAACGATCAAGAGATCATATTTGAGACAGGGGATCAGGAGGAGAGATATGAGCATCTCAGGAGGAGACGTCTCCAGAAGATGAGGTACTTGGACCCTCTTACTCTGACCACTCTGGACATGAAGGATAATACAGATACCCTTCTTAAAGGGTTACATATGGAGCAGTTCACCTACAGTAGGTGGCCGACCTATGAGAAGGTTATGTTAGAGTTTCTGGGCACCCTGGAGCTGATCACCTCTAGGAGAAAGGAGGAGGATGATGTGCTAGCTATCAAATTTTGCCTTGGAGACGTATCATACGAGAAGTAGATCGCATGGGTCAACCATGTGTACGGCTTCAGAGTTGGAGGACTGTAGCTAGAGCCAATGGAGTTCACAAGAGATGTTGGACCTTTCTGACTAGCCTTAGGACTATCGAGTTCAGAACGGCCAAGGTGTCTGCAGTACACAATTCGATGTTCTGGTATGTGCATCGTATTTTAGCACATACTGTCTACGGTCGCTATAGCACGGTGGGCGGAATTCACAGTGAGGAGTGCAAGCTTCTATGGGTTATGTATTGTAGATTCAGAGTAGATATAGCCTCTCACATGGTTCGTCACTGGATGTTCCATGCTTCTAGGATCTCTGGATGTATTTGTTTTGGGGGTTTGCTGACCCCGATTGCTATGAAGGTAGGGATGGACTTGTCACCTGGACCAGATGCAGGAGCGTGAGAGAGCTCGTGATGACCGCCGAGGGACGTTGGAGGATATGATGACGGAGTTTCTACGTACATTGCGTCGCCATGAGCACTGGTACGAATAACAGGGCCACTTTGCATCACTATCTTCACCCCAGCAGTGATCCAATTTGCGAGTATTGTCCTCATGTTTTCATTCCTTATGTTTTACATTAAGGATAATATATTGTTCTGATTTAGGGGAGTAGAGATTGAAAACTGCTTATCGTTTATTTATGTTTATTCGTACGTTTTTTTATTATGGTCTGTAAAAGATCTTATGTCAGTCTTTTTTATTAATTTAGTTGAGTCAGCTATGTTATTTGGATTTAAGTTGTCGTGTCCTGTTTTATTTTGAAAAAAAAAATGTTAAAACTAAAATAAATAAATAAATTAAAAATACGTGTAAAAAAAGTTTAAGTTTTTGTGTTAGAATTTGCTTCAATAAAAGAACTTATGCAAGTGTTTCTAAGAATTATGCAAAATGTGTTCACTCAAGATAAAGAAACGAGACAAGTGTCATGGCAAGAATAAAGATGGCCTAAGTTGAATTCCATCTTGTTAATAGTAGTTTATTGTCCAAAGTATTGTTAGGATAGTATCTCTAGTAAAGCATATTTTGGGGGGAAATTAAACACGTGTGAGAGCAACGATAGAAGCTAGAGTTTTATAATATAACGAGCTTAAGCTAATAGCTACTTGATAGTGGTAAGATAGAGAGGTATGCATCATAAATCATTTATTCCATTTCTTTGTGTAGCCATAATCCTTAAAACCTCCCTTACCTAACGCTGTTATTCCCTATTTTCCCTTCCATCTCGTATTTCATGTGAAATGATGAAGAGGCATGTTATTACTTCTCATAGGAGTTATTTGATATTGCATATGCCATTAAACTTTACAAAAGAGCCCTTTTGGACCTTATTACATATACGAGTTAAGGAGACAATAATTGGGAATATTTTTGTACGGGATGGTTAGTCTCTATTTTGTAATATGGCACACGATGTGCTGGGTTTGAGTTATTTTTATTGTAAAAAAAAAGAGAAAGAAAAAAAATTCACTAGAAAAGATGATTGTCAAAGCAATACAGCAAGCAAAAAGCTTAAGAGTTACTGTATCCCTTATCTCGTCAATCAAAATTACCATCTATTTCTATAGACAAGAGCGAGGAATGATACTCGACAAGATGAGTTTGTTCAAAAAAAAAAAAAAAAAAAAAGAGAAGAAGAAAAAGGAGATTCCTTTTGTTTGCTTGGGAAAGTTTGGTGTTCTTTTGTAAAGGCACGATGCCTTAGGGGATGGATATACTCATCGTTTATCTTGACTCGTATCATACTCCTACCTTTACACCTTAGCTCCACAAACCAAAAGGCCGACCTTCTTTTACATATCTTTGTTATTTTCTTTGGTCCTAGGCTAATGTTGAAATGAAATACGATGTACACTAGGTTCGGGTAAGAAAGTTGTTAGTATGCGAATGCTTATAGCTAGTTCTCTTATCCAAGTTGAACTTTTATCCTAGCATATGTAATAAGAGTGTTGATGTAATCCTCACGATCATTGTGGGATAGTGAGTGGTGCCTTGTTAAAAGATCGTATAGAGATATGAGGATAATTATATATAGTTTGTTGAGAAGGGAGTTATGAATTGGCTTGCAGAAATATGTGTGAAGACACTTATTTAGTTGTTTCGAGTTTCTCACTTTATATTGTTCTTATTTCTTCTTGTATGATTTCTTTTGCTTAGGGACAAACAAAGGTTTGGTTTGGGGGAGTTTGACGAGTGTGAAAACATGCATCATTTTCTTAGTCAAAATCGTTTGGTTATGTTAGTTTTAGTGTCATTTTATATTGTTTTGGTCCCTTTTGTTATTTAGAATGTCGATACTTAAAAATTCCTTGTTTTTATTGCAATAGTGAGGAATTGGAAGTGTTTTCTAAGGATGAGCTGATTATGAGAAGTTTGAAGTTGTTTTCTGAAGTTTTCTGTTGATCTCCAAGTTTATGGAATGTGTTTGCAGTCAGGTAGCATGTTTGGTAGCAGGCACGGACCCTGCACACAAGGCACAGGCCGTGCACAATGAGTTTCCCAAGTTTCCTGAGTACGGGCTAGTAACATCACGCACGGCCTGTGTGCCTTATGAGATCTGATTGTTATTTTTATCTATTTTTAGAGGATTTGTTACATTTTGTTTTCCCTGTAAATATGTACGTCCAAAATCAGAATAGCGTGTGCAAAAAAATAGGAGATTTTATCAGCTCTACGAAGGTTTTCCAGAGAGTTGGAGACGCCACTTCAATCTGAGACGATGGTCTTTAGTGATCACGACATGATTGGTGCTACGCAATTCCATCCATCGGAGAGATCATTGCCCTTCCTCTGTTTAGACCAATTTTCATTAGTCTAAGGTTTTGTATCTCTCAACTTTTCTAGTTGTAATTTGAGATGACTTTCTATTCGTTTAGCATGAATTGTTTGTTTCATATTGTGACGTTGGTAGCGTAAATCTAAGTTTGGCTTAATGGTTTTAACTTTGTCATGGATTTTTATGAGACGTGATCTTTGTTTTTAATAGTTGCATGTTAGTTGTTCATGGTATCATTGCATGTGTTGGATTTATCCATAATTACTTGTCTATTGTATTTGGATTGGCCATCTAATTGTGCTAAGGAAGTATGTATGCAGTCAAGCCATTCTCTTTTGGTTGATGTTAGTAGAAAACTCATAGGTTAATGTCATTCTCTTTTGGTTAACTTATGATCACATATAATTGACATGTTTAGTCTGTGTTACATTCTCTTTTTGGCATAGAGTAAATGTGTTAGTTTGGTTATGCCATGCTTTATGGTAACCAATAGTTATATCGGCAACTCTCTTTTTATTGAGCCTAAATTATAAACACCTATCATAATAGAATATGAAGTGAAAATCTTCAGTTCAGGATTAAAATCCACAACGAGTGAAAGTCACGAAGGCAATACGCTTTGTCAAACTCGATTAAATCTCAAGAAAAATTCTCAATTGGTTTTTATTTATTTGTTTTCATTGTTTTCTTTAGTTCTTGATCTTATTAACACCCCCCCCCCTCATTTTATAGACAATTGATGGATTGACAAATTAATTCACAAAATCTGAAAAGGCCGTTCTCTGTGGGGTCGACTTGTGCTTATCACTACTATATTTTTGTTATAATTGTGTTGTGTGAAGTAGTGCAGATGTTCTAATTTGTAGCACCTTGCGACGGGTTCTATAAGAAGATCATACAATGGTTAAGTATTTAGAGACTGCTTTATCTCATGGAAACTCATCTGAGGATTGAGCATTTATCACAAGCAGTCCGTCTGTCAATGCTAACTGGAAATGGGTAACATTTATTACAAATTTAGCTTCTGGGCGACTTAATGGATAGTAGCTAAATCAGTTTGAATTACTTGAGTGCATTAATTCAGGGGGAGTAATCTGAATCTGAAACGTATGGTTGATTTTATTTTGGGGTGAAGCATGATTGAGTTGATTGACATTTAATCTGAATCTGAATCATTCATTCGATTGTGTTTTGGGGTAAAGCATGATTGAAATTGATTGCCATCTGCATCTAAATCGTTTGGGGTGAAAGCAGAATTGAATTGATTGATATTACTGCTCATTGTGTGAGTGGTAGAGTGGAAAGGTTTATCCCCTTTACATTAATTGAATTGACTGCTGGCTTTATGATTATGAGCACTTTTTATGGGAATGGGGCAAGACTTCATGTCATAGTTGTCAGATTTCGAAACCCTAAAAATTCTATATTCATGCGAATCTATTGGGTTGGGATTTGCTATAAAAAGGGGACTGAGGAAATTAGTTGAGATTCTTACGCTTTTAAACCTTTGCCTTAGAGTTTCAAAAATTCTCCAAAGCAAACCCTAGAAGACCTCTCTCTCCAAATCTCAAACCTCTGACGATGGCACCGAAGAAATTTTCCACTCAGAACATAATTCAGTTCTACGTCGCACTGCTGTGAACTTCCTTGCTCTCAGAACTACATACCACAATACAATGGGATTCTGGATTTGCTACTTCTGGCTGGGCTGGAAGATGTATTGACCTGCATATGCAACCTATTTTTTAACCATGTCAAAGACTTTATCAACAATGCAATTTGATGGAGGGGGTGACTTCTGAGTTCACCACAACAATGAGAGGTCAAGTTCATAAGGTGGACACCAACACGCTCCGTGTCACCTTTGGACTTTCTTCATCAGAGGTCACACAGATGCCTGACAAGATGGTGTTTGAGGGTTGGAAGATGACGATGGGAGATGTCCAAATTCCATTTAGGAAGATATTTGTGAAAAATTCATCAGAGCAGTATGGTGCTCTAGCTACCATACTGAAGAAATGTTTCATAAGTCAAGGGATGTCTGCTGATCAGATCTCTACTTTCCATCTGAAGTTATTATGTGCTGTCATCACAAAGACTCCAATCGATTGGGCAAGTATGCTAATGAAACTCTTGCAGCAACACGTTGAAGCTATTGGAAAATCTCCCAGGAACAACAGGTGTTTTGTAAGGATTATCGGTATGTTTCTGATGAGAAACCCAGCTGTCGTTGGAGTATAGGGAACTCTATTCACACAAGACAAGCATATTTCTTTCAAGAAGCCAGAGTCTCGAGAGTCGTATGAGTCAGCATTTATAGCTGGGGGTGCTCAGAAGAGGAAGAAACCGGCACCCAAGGGACGTTTTGGGACACAGTTTGAAGGTCTGGAGCATGTCATGGATGTGGAGGAGGAGTCTGAAGACATGAATCAAGTCCTTCTGATCAGACGTACTAAGCACCCTCAGACTATTGGGAGATAGACATCTGTTCAGACTTTCCAACCTCCTCAGGCCTCAACGATAACTCCCCAGACTATCTCCTGAACTGCCAGACAAGCAACCGAATAGACTACTGCTCAAGGTGATGATCGTAGGGAGCTGACAGACAAGCAATTCGAAGCTTGTATGGATAGTGGCAAGTCTGATAACCCTTCCACATTTGAAGGTCAGATGACTGTCACTTCTCAGTTCTCTGATGCTCTTCAGAGATCAGTTGAATAGACGATTGAAGAAAAAATAGCCTCTGCCATTACAACAGTTTAGGGGATTATATCCGTTGCAGCTCTGTAGATGGACCGGATGATAGAGGCTCTGTCAGGAAGAATCTTCGATGTTGACAGCAACATCAGGGCTGAGCTAACAAAAATCAATCTGATGCTCGAGCCCAAGTTGAAGCTTATTGAGGACTTCATTGACAGATTCGTGACAAATCTGGGCAAAGAACTTTATGATATCAGGGGTGAGGGATACTGAGCTCAATAAGATTATAAAGAATAGCAAGATTGAGATCAGGGATCGAGGATGTTTTGTTGGTCGTTAAGGAAACCCTTACAAAGGTGAAAACCTATGAAGGTAATTTGACAGATACCACGATGATTGTTATAGCTCTGAAAGATGAAGTTAAACATCTGAGCCTGATAGCATCGAGCTCTGAGCATGGAATCAAGAAACTACTAGGACACTTTACACTCTAGCCAAACCAAACCCTTCAACCCATAGAGCATTTGAATGAATATCAAATAAATAAATGGAAAGTTCTGTAGTTCGGCTTAGTTTTTTGGTTATCGAAGTAGTTTTATTATTGCTCTGATCTATTATATCTTGTTTTTCTCTGATCTGTTTCTATCTTTTGCTTTGATTATCTAGAGATGGATAGTTTTTGTTGTGTTCTAATAATTTGATCTCTTCTGATAATCTTTGAATAAAACTGCAAAATTTATTTTGAAATGTGTATCTAAGACTGATCTTATTTGTATATATGCTTATCGTGCTATTAAATGCCTAAGGTTTTTCTTTGAATTCATCAAATAGGGGGAGGTTGAAACTGTGTTACTAGATTTAATGAATCAGAAGAGTACTAACAATTGGAATGAAGTGTTTTGATAGTCTACAGAGATTTTAGTCAGATAGTATGAATCAGAGTAGCAGAAACTCTGGACAGAACAGTTGGTTTGGGTCAGATAAGCCTTCTGGGTTCTGTGGTTTGTTTCGTCTGTTCATAAGGTCTGTGAGTGTCGACTTTGCTTCTGATCAGATCAGTCTTTTAATTCGTTCAAGAAGTTATTAGAAAGCTAGCGCTTCTTGACAGATCGGTTCTTAGACTCATTCAGAAGAGGTTGATAGATGAACAACGCTAGATCAGACAAGTATCAAATATAGATAGTCTTCTGAGGTTATCTGCTGAGACATGAATTTGTTGAAAGAAGACTCTATGGACGTCTGGTAAAAAACTTCTCAAAGCAATTGTTGGACTTCTAGAAAGAAAATTGGGGCTGCATTGGAGAACAATCCACTAGCCTTGCCTATAGAAGGCACTAATCTATAGAGAGAGAGAGAGAGAAAGAGAGTATCGAACAACGCTTCTACAATACTGAAACAAGAATAAAAAGCTCTCTTAAGTTCTCTCTCTCATTTCCATGCAAGAAATTTTCAAACCGTCGTTCAATAATTTGTTCATCAAGAACATCATGGCGAAGAAGGTGACTGTTGCAAGTCTTCATACTCTGTGAGTTTGTGTTTGCAATCGATTGCGATTAATTGTGATTGAAGGATCTTGAGGGGATCAGGTTGTTATCAAATTTGGTGATATTGGATTGTGTGTAAAGATTGAGAGTGAGCCTAAAAACTTTGTCTATTGAACTGTTATCCGAAATGATCTAGTGGATACCCTTCTTGTGTAGCACACTGCTAAAAGAAGGGATTAAGTTCAAATCAGTTAGTTACCACTGATTTGAGTCTTATCCACTATAAACTGAGTGTTCTTGATTTCTTACTTTCTCCTCTACTTGATCAGTTGGTGTTGATGAATTTGTTTATCTGAAGTGACAATCTTGTCTTTTAGATAACTGACAGATCATAAGGATTCTTGATTGATCATCATTTCATGATTAATAATGGTTTTTGTTAGATTAGTTAACTTGTCAGTCTAATAAATTGTTTCTCTGCTAGCTAGAACTGAGTTGTTAGAATGTTGACTAGGTGATAATCTGTTGATTGTATGTTTGTGAGCATTTGATTAGATCAGATTAGGTTTGACTGATTAGATTGTTGTTTCCACTATGCACAATATTTTTAGTTGCAAAAATTCAACTAGAACAGTCTATTCATGCCCCCTCTAGTCTGTTCTTGATTACATCATATACTTTCAGATGGGATCTATACAAGTTCCAGCTCCTACACCTGCCACTCATCTATCTGCCTGAGATTTAGAAACTGAAGAAAGAACTTGAAGCGATTACACCGAGGGTGTAATACCCGAGTAATTTGGGAATTTAGAAACGAATTAATAACGTAACGATTTTAAAATAAATTGTGCTAAACGGTTATATATTTAAATCTAAGAAAATATTTGATTAATTAAATCAAATATGACGATGGATTATTTTGAGATGAATAGTTGAACGCGCCAATAAACGTTACGAACGAATAACATTACATTGTTATAGCGTTATAAACGTTGCGTGCAAGGACTATCGATTTAATCCTAAAAACAATGGATTATGACTCGGGATGTCATATTTTAATACACGAAATAAATCTATCGATGTAAATAGATTTTTCGTGGATTAATATTACGAGATTTGGGTGAATAATGGACTGAACGAGACGTTTCGTGGGACGAAAC
>JAOVYX010016957.1:0-23313 GCA_035668315.1 Drosera spatulata | reverse complement strand
AGCCACAGTGGATATCCAAAAAACACTCATAACGAATGCAACAAGCACGACAGGGACTTGCTCGGTTTTAGGTGGCTCTTTTTCTACAATGTAATGAAGAATGCCGAGTGATGAGCTTGAGAGAAGAACTACAGACCACAGAGGGAAGCAGAAGTTCGGAATGAGAAACAGAACAGGGTGACTCAAGGAAACGAATGACCTGCAAGCGTATAACAGAGCTAACGGGCAAAGAACAATGTTGGCAGACTGATAAAACCTGCTCCACTCGGAAGGAGCAGACGCAGGAATCGTCAGCTTCAGTAGAGTAGACACTGGAAGCTCCCACGCCATGGAGATCTGCAATGAAGAATAACCGGTCGAGCAGAACAATAAACATTTGACCATAATTTTCCCATAATTCAATCTAACTGATACATCACGTATAGACAACTATAGACAATACCTTCCGAATAGCTCCACAGCATCCCAATCTCGACTTCCTTCCGTCCGACACATCCTCCATCACCCCATCTCCATTACCCGAATCAACCAGCACCATTCCCTCCTCAACAGTAACTTTCTTGTCGCCGCCGTTACCGCTATCCTTCCTGTTTCCAAAATCCATCCAGAAGACGATGGCAACAAAGACCAAATAATACCCGACTAACCCGACCCCCTGCCAAACCCTAATCTCCCCGCTCAAGTAAACCCCAAACAGCATCCCAACACCAACAAGATAAAACCCAACGTCCCTGACAAACCCGCCGGGCTCAACCCAATACGGCCCCGCACATATCCCCACCACTCCAACAGTCAACCCGCTCACGAACGCCCCCGCCGACAGTATCGCCCCGAGCCCAGTCCTCGTCTGTCCTCCCCTCACCGCCGCCGATGACGCGAACACGTCCGGCGCACCATTCCCGAGAGCCAAGAGCGTGACTGCGGCGACGGAGGGGGTGAGGTTGAGTCGGCGGCATAGGGTCGTGACGATGTGGGAGAAGTGATCCTGAGCGGCCTTGACTAGAACATAGAAACAGAAGATTACTGAGAGGGAGAGGAACGGGATTGTGTGAAATGGGGTTTGGCCAAACAGGGTTGTGATTGATTTGGTGATGAGGAATCTGTGTGGGTGAAGAGGGGAAATGGGGGCTGAAGGGGGTGATGGTGTGATGAGAAAGAAAAAGAGAGAGGAGAGGATGACGACGAGGGAGATCAAAAGGGTGTGGAGGTGGTGGAGGGAGGCGGCGACGGCCATGCCATTTAGGAGGAGGAGGACGGAAATGGGGTGGCCGGAGGAAAGAATGCTAGTACTACTGACTAAAGACAGGGAGGATCCGACAGGGTAGCGTAAGCGCGTTGAGTGGAATGGAATCAATCCGGTGACTTTGTGGATACAGTAGCAGCAGCACTAGTACTATCATGTTTAACATTCAAAAAATGATCTGAAACTCTCAACTCCTCATGATTTTTATTTTCTTAAAGTTAAAGATATGGGACTTTGGCTCAATTGTTGAATACAAGTCCGAAATTTAGCAGAGCAATAAATAAATTGGGTAAAAAGTGAATCAATTTATGAAATTGATAAAGGCTCCAATAATAAATCATGGAAAAAACGAATCTATATGTCTAATGAAAAATAATTAAAAAACTAAAAATAATAATTAAAATTAAAAGATAATATTTTAATTTATATTGTATTAATACTAATCGATTACTTTTATTAAACATATGACACACTCCCTAAGCTTCCCAAAAGAATATAATTATAGGATGCTAATAATTATTGTAGTAGTTGTTCCAGCCATTTTTCTACGAGCATTATGTTACATACGGTTCTTAGATATTGACCTTTGAAATAAGATGAAACCCGCGTGAGTTCCCATCAATCGACGACGGAGATTTGCCGAAGCAGCGAAGGATGCGAATCCAATCGACGTCCACTCCGGCGACGATCGCCGATTAGGTTCTCTCTCCCGTCTCCACCTAACTCTCCCCGTTTACACCTACTTCGTTGATTCCCTGAAACCCTAGGAATCTCGTCAGCGAATCCTCCGGTCGACGTTGAGTTTGATCGCACGCCCTTCTTCGTTCTTACGCTCGAAGACAGCGACGCCACCGGAAAGGATTCATATGTTCGTTGCTGGAGATCAGATTTCGGTGCTTCTCTCATACTTGTTAAAGGTTAGGGTTTCATTGTTTCTATTTGCAAAATTTTGATCTTGTAGACACGGATTAAATTTTTTGTCATTCGATATTGGTGAGCACAACGAGATCGTAGTGTTCATGGTGATCGGTGAGTCCTCATTAGGGTTTGAACTTTGAATGTGTTGATTCTAGTGGCGGAAACTTTATTTGTGGTGTTATATTTCACTTGCCAAGAGCACTCGGCCAGAGTTTATGCTTTTGGTGTTTTGTTCATTCAGCGTCGTTTTACTACAGAAAATGGAACACCATGTTGTTGGATTCAATCGACAAACTGTTTTGACTTGGAGAGCAAATATGAATGGTGCTAGATGTTATAGGGATTCCTAATGAAATTTATTAGTAATAAATGAGAACTGCAACTTCAGTTTATTACATAGCCCCCTTTATTTGAACTTCCCACTTATACATAACAACATACTTGTGTACTGTGGTCCAGCGGCAACCACTTATTATCTGATAATTATGCAGACACAAAGGGTTTCTAGACAGTCTTTCATGGTGAAGCAAGAGCGGCGTGCAAGCTGGAGCACGATGTTCCTTCAGCCACCAGCGGAGAGCTGTAGCTCAGCGTTTGGCTGTGGAGGTCGAATTGAAGTAGGATGTTCTCCAACTGGTAAGCTCCCAAGATGATGGATGCGGCGGGACTCACTCCTCCATCGATTATGCCCAGGCACTGGACTCCTGGTTGCACCGTGACTATGGAGTTCGCGCCAAGGATGCTCCAGACGGCCTCCTCCTTGTGCAACAGGAGGTCGATGCTGGGGACCTGGAAGCCTGCTCCTAGTGCCGAGAAGCAAGTTCCGAATGGAGCCACTGCCTCCACGACGGATAGGCCGGTGGTTTGGCTCACGAAGTGCTCTGTCACTTGCTTGTAGATGGAGCTCTCGAGGACCGTGTACGGATGGGCGGTGCTGATGAGGGCCTGGACGGACTTTGTCTTGAAGGTCACACTCTTGGAGACGACCCTGATGGATTTCACTCCGATGAAGTATTGACCCTGGGAGCCCAGGATGAGTGGTGTTCTGTATGCGAGCCTGGGGAGGTGGAACTTATGGAGAGCAGAGGCGCTCTTTCCGAAGAAGATGGCCCCAGCTGCAGAGCCAAGGGAAGGCAGGCACACGGAAAATGTGGGGTGGAACCCGAAGTGGGTGGCCAATTGGCGGGGGATGGCGATGGGAGTGTGGCCGAACCCTGCGATACCTTCAATGGATTCTGGGAACCCCTTTCCTATGAGTGTGGATGGTGCGCATCCAAAGAGGAACTGTTGCAGCCTGGCCTTTCGGATCGACCTGATGGACTGAAGGACGAGGACATCTTGGCCAAGCTCGCACGAGGCTTGCTCCCCTGTGATCGGGTTATACCCGGTGAGGGCACAAGCGTCTTGGTGACAACCAGGCCTGATCTCAGACTCGCAAGTGTAGCAGGACTGAGCCTGATACCTGGAGCAAATGGAGGAACGGCACTTGGGAGCAAAGTAAGTGCTTGACGTGTATCCCTTCTCGCAGTTCACCCACAGGAGAGGGCCGCTGAGGTCGACCACAAGGGGCAATCCGACCAGCGGGGTTCTCTTCGTGAGAGTGACCCTATGGAGACCGGACACACCATCCTTGAAGACGGACATCAGGAGTCCACCGCTGGACCTGTAAGATCCATCAGGACCAAACTCAGTTTCACTTTCGAATTCTCCCTCAGTTTCAGTTTCGTGGGTGCATAGGGCGAGGAAAGGGAGTAGGGCGAGGAAGGCCACAAGGAGGAAACGACGATGAAATGAGGCCATTGCTTTCTCTCTTCAACGATTGCTAGGAATGAGAAGAGGATGATGATGAAGAGGAGAGCCTCGCAGGGGATTTTATACTAGTGTAAGTCATGCCAGATTGCAAGTGTTTGTTACAAGGCGGTGTTACATTTTGAGTTAGTTCTTTTGGCGGGAAGCGTTTCCGTTTTAAAGAGTAGAATGAGATGTACAAGTTACTTCGGCAGCTGAGGAATCGCAGTGAGGACGACGCATAGAGACGAGGGAGGAGTCCCTCTTCTCCGGGAAAAATAGCTTCATCGCTGGAAATTTCTGTTGAAGCAGAACTTCACAATTCATGTGATGGTTGAGTAGCTTGATTGAGATGGAGAATTGAGTCACTTGGCAGGAGGAATCTAAGGCTCATATGCTGTTACATGGACATTTGTTGGACAAAGGCTTTTGGGCTTTGCATTGTGATCCATGAAGCATGAACCGGAGGCCCGAACAAGTGGATAATCATGCTCGATCCAAGCCCTTTGGACCTTTGAGGCCCAGGCCATACGTTGATGCTTCAATAAGGTAACCGTACTATTTCAAACCTTGGCACATTTTAATGGTTCTTTCTGATATACTAATAGACTGCTTATATCAAGTTAGCATGGCTTGTGATGTAGACTAATGAAAATGATTAAGCCAATTGTTGTGGGGGAATCTATGAAAATGTATATAATGGTTGACATTGTATGATGTAGCACTCTAGCCAAAGGGACGTATAAGACGGTTAAAGATCAGAAGTTATATCTTAAAGATATACTCCTTTCGTCCCATTCAAATTTTAACGATTTGATCCGATAGGATAATTTATATATGTGTTGAATTAATAAGGAATAACAACTTTGTCCTTGTAAGTGTGAGATAAAAGAATGAGAAAAAAAAGAGAGAAATTGTCATTGGTGAATTGATGTGATATAAAGTATGGATATTTTGATATTTTTATGTGAAAAAAGTTATCAAATATGAAAATGTCCTAATTTAAATGGGATATGCTAAAAAGAAAAGTGTTACAATTTGAATTGGACGGATGGATGCTTAAGAATAATATATTATCTTAAATATACATATTTTAAGTCCGGATTAAGTCAAGAGCGCGGTCATGGGAAGTGCAAGAGAAAACTGATGTGTTGGGTTTTTCAAACATATTCGTGGTTTGGACCTAACAAAGTTCCATTAAAGCTTAGTTTATAGTATAAGAGATTTGGTGCCTTTTTTTTCCTTCTCTAGCATGTTGCCTTTCGTTGTCATCTTTTGTAGATCCAACCTCATCAATCCAATACTGCCCTAGAAGACAAATGATATGATTGAGGCGGTGACATTGGCGTGGTTTACCCTGAATGATTGTTTTGGGGTGGTATGATTGTTTCCTCTCCATGTTCTGGGCCAAATGGAATTTATTGTACTACCAAACTGAGTGCCTCTTTTATTCGATGTTAGTATTTTTTGAGTGGGAAGTGGTATCATGATTTCTCGTATGTATAAGTTCGTCCATGTCCATTTGTGCCATGGAAATGTTGAATCCTTGACCGATGCGCCCGTAAGCTTGAATAAGTAATATAATCAAAAGTTTAATCTACAAACGCAGTAGAACTAACTAAGCTATAGAATGATACAAACCCATACCATACCAAGAATCCATTTCCTAATCACACAAAGGAATGGAAATCTTCAACTCCCAAGTTGAAGTACTAATTATATCAGTACATAAAACTACTAACCCAAGGCCAAAACCCTAAACTCAGAGTACCTCTAAGAAAAACCAAAGCATACAAAGCAGAACCCGAAAGTACACCATAATCTAGCATATCAGACTCCCGTGACGGGCGCACGATTTACATGATACTACAGCTACCGGTGTTCTCGTCGCTGAAGATATGTGTGACGGGATCATACACCGGTGGCGGAGGCATCGGCGTCATGTAGGCAGGCGGGCGCCCGTACATCATCTGAGGATGCATTCCTTCCCCGTTCATCCTCTGCTGGTTCATCATCATGGCCATGTACTGCTGGTTAGCATATGGGTTACCATAGGCGGCAGCAGCAGGAGGTCCTCCTCCCATCATCATCCCTTGATTATAGTACCCAACACCATTCATCATTCCAGCAGCTGGTAGGCCATGGGCTGCTGCTGGGATATTATTGTGGCCCATCGGGTAATTGCCCATCGGGCCCATCGGGCCCATGTTCCCATTCCCCTTGCCATTGTGGTGAGGGACACTCATCTCATGGAACCCTTCTCCTTTGCTCCCACCACCACCACCTCCTCCTTTCTTGCCATTATTGTGACCATTATTGGCACCACCGTTTTTGTTATTGCCACCACCACCACCATTCTTGCCACCGTTCTTGACTTCAGCACCACCTTTACCACCGTGTTTGGCGGAGGCTCCGCCGCCTCCATTGCCGCCTTTGTTGTGATTGCCACCCTTTGCATTGTTGTCTCCGTGGCCGTTGTTGCCCTTTTTGCTTCCGTTGGACTTCTTGTTATCAGCATTCCCATTCCCAGCAATGCTCTTGAAAATGGCAGGCAGACTGAAACCACCACTGCTTTTCTTGGCCTTGGTGGGGCCGCCATTGCCGCCTCCGGATTTCTTGTCTTTGCCTGTTTTTCCATTGGCTTTGTTCTTCTGAGCATTGTTGCCCATGACATGGATGTTATTCTTGGCATGAGAGTGGTTGGACTGCCCAAACACATCATCGAACTCATTCTCCTCATCCTCATCAATCTCATCATCATATCCATCCTCGTCTTCCTCATCATATTCATCATCGTCGTCGTAGTCATCACCTTCCTCGAAATCCTCATCAAAGTGGTGGTGGTTGTTGTGATTGGCATGTTGAGGAACGTTGAACTTGACAGACTTCTGATCCTTTGATCCCTTCATCTGCTGACTCTGATTATGATGCTGCTGCATCTGCGGTAGAAACATCAGTTGCCCATGGCCACCCTTCTGGTGTTGCTGGTGCTGGTGTTGATGATCCTTTCCTCCACCACCGCCGCCTTTCTGAGTTTTGTTGTTGCTGCTGCTGTTGTTGTTGTTGTTTCCTTTGTTGTGGCCTCCCTTGCCTGAGTCCATTTGCAAGTTCTTGAAGTGTGTGGTGAGGTTGAATTGGTTGTTGCCCTTCTGACCACCCCATAGTTCAGCATGCTTCCCTGATTTCTCCAATTTCTGAATCAGCACGGCGGGATCGACGTTCCCGGCCACCGTCACCTTCCCTTGTTTCGCATCTATGCTCACGGTGTACACACCTGATTCAAGTAGAGCACAACACAGGATGCCCAGTTACTACACAGATAACAATGAAGTAAGAGCAAATATGAATTCTAAGCTTCAATTTGGAAAAGATTGCCCGCTATAGTTTATGAGAGCATCGCAACTGGGGTAAAAATAGATGTAGATTCAATTGGGGTAAAAGTTGAATCTAGACTTAAGTCTCAATTGACACGGTTTTCCTATTTTTGTCTGATCGTGGATTCAACGGTTAATATTAACAGTTTCCCAATCTACAGTAGAAGCCTTTGTACATCACACGCTTAACTGCACTTTAAGTACTTTGAGGCATAATTTTTACTTATTTGAGATTAAGCTACCGCAAACTTGTTAATTAGCTAAAATGGGTCAATTGGGTTAATTTCAGACTAAATCCACTTCAAATTCACTCAAATCTACACAAAATTTACCACTAATCTCAAGCTATGGACAATTTCAAGTTGAGAAAGAACGAGTAAGGAAAGCATACCATCAACTTTGAGCAAGAGCTTCTTGACTTTATTCCTACAGCCATCACAGTCACACTGGATATTCACCCTCAGCACACAAGTCTGCATCCAACCACAACAAAATCCAACACCATAAAACACATAATCCCACCAAAAATCCAAACACTAAAAACAAATAAACACTCAAATCACAAAAAGTTTTCAACTTGGAAACACCATCTCAAAACCCAAATCAAAAGGGTGGGCACATACCTGAGTTTTGATAAACTCTTGTTTACTCATCTTTCAGTGCTCTCAGCCTCTCAAGATCTGTAGATCTGAGAAAATGGACAACCCTAAAAGCACCAAGCAACGAGCTGAATGCTTGCAGGGAAGTTTACTTGTTTTTGGGTTAGTAACAGAGTGTGTTTGTTGATGGAATGTTGATAGGGTTGATGAACATTGAAGTGGGAAGATAGATGCCTGCAAAGGCTACTAGCTTCTCTGCAGAGCTGAGAAGAGTTGAGCTCTGCAATGTGCTTGTGTGCGTCTGTGTGAGATGTTTCTGTGTTTCTCCCTCTAATTGAGGGACGTGTGAGGGTGGTGTTGATGCAGTGTCATCGATGGACTGATAATTTGATGGAGTGAGAGAAAGAGAGGAGAGATGTGGTTAGTTTTTGAAGTAGCAAGTAGGCACGGTGAGAAATGAGAATGAGCAATTTATGGTCCCTTTTTTTTCTTTTTCTTTTTTTCTTACTTTGGTGCTTTTCTCTGTGCCTTTTCTCTTTCTGTAAACACAGCGTGTTCAACAATATTGACATCATGTTGAAAATCAATGTAATGATACAATCTGAAAAGTTTAATTGTTTGCTCTTTACCTCCTTTGGCAGATTTATTGGCTATGAGTAAATAATACAACGGGTTTAAGTTTATTAGCTGAAGTTAGTTGGGGAATTCATAGTATATCTCAGAAATATACACCCTCACATTATTCTTTTTTTTATTAATTATTTAAATTAATTATTTTTATAAATTAATCGTGATTATTTATCTTCATCAACGAGACTTCAGAAAAATATGGAGAGATGTACACCCCAAAAATATGCTTGATACTTTCCGTAATTAGTTCCCTCATCTCTTATTTAGGTTTGGTTATTCCATGTCAAGACGGATCCACAAGAATAACAAAACTCTCTCGACATCCTTCAATCTATGCATAAAAATGAGGGAACCTATTGCCACGTATGTTTGATGATTTTCACGTAATCCCTTTTGATAACGTAAATACCAGAGAGAGGGAAAGACAGATGGCTCAGTGACACAGACACTGCACTATTGAATTTATGAACGTAAATGGAGGATTTCACTATCAGACGGTGTGATGATTTTAGTGGGCTGTGTTTTCTTTTCGTTTATTAGGTGTTGTGCGTGTTAGCACGACTCCAAGTTTGATGGCGATTGTTTCCCCCTTTTGGAGATCATCATACTATATTTTTCTTTGGCGTTTCACATTTGTTACTTTATAAATGAACGTTTCTCTACCGTGTATAACGCGTCTAAGGTGTGAGCGTGCTAATGTTGTAGTATGGACGGGACGATAATTCCTCTTCTCAAAATATGGAACACTCACTCTTCATGACATTCCCTCTCGCGCAAAACCTCACATAGATATGAAACGAGGATAATCGTACTGGTCTAACACGACACCACAAACACAATGATTGCAAGCTGTATGATAGTCAAACTTATGAATTTATTGTTACATATTGATATTATATCTAAAAATCATTATCAAAAATCCAAATTAATTATGATAGGTTGATTATAACCTACGTAGCTTGACAATCCTGATCGAGGACATCAAATTTTGCAAAGAAAAGTGAAATAAATGACCTTGATATTTTACGCCAGATAAAAAGGACGTTGATATTTCGTAGGGGGCATTATTGTAATTGGATGATGTGATTGATGCCATTGCTATGCTACTTTGAGGGTCAATGTGCATATCATACTTTGAAGAGTACCTGTACAGGCCAAAGCCGAATACAGAATTCAATTCAATTTAATACTTTTTGGGGTCCATTGTTTGGGCCATCTTCACCGCCCAACCCAATTGGTGCTCAATCCGTAGGTTACTTTCGTAAATACTGCTCTGCTTGTCCTTATAAATTGCCACATCTGTTGATAATATATTTATAAACATGTACTCGTTAACTCATGTAACAATTTAGCTAGATTCCTCCGCAACATGTCAACAAATGTAGAGAAATGACAATCAAGTCGGAGTTTTTGGGAATTGGAGTTATACTCTATGGTCGAATTTTAGAACATAGAGGGTCAAAACTCGAATGAAATTAAATCTGTAAACACCATGAATGAGATCAAGGGTTACCAAATGATTGGATTCGAGCCACCAATGGAATTATATCAATGACGAGATTTGTCAGAAAATCGACTAATCTATTCTTGATTCACCAATAATGACACTCTTCGGTCTCGTTTCAGTTCCGGCAATACACGATGAGAACACAACAAGTAGGATTATTAGCATGGTCACATGGTATAGTACACCAATAATTTCACATAGCACACTTCAATTTTTAGCTTGTGTCAATCTTTTTCTCTTTCTTTTGAATGATAAGTTGATAATGGACACATAATTAATGATAAGTCCTTTCATTTTGAATTTAGATGTGATAATGGTTACTGATTATGAACTGTCTTGTTACGCATATGACAAACTGACATCTGCGACCCAATGACCATGAAACAGTAAACCAGGAGCATTAACATGCATGCAGGATGTTTTCAAACAAAGTGCACACTCACCCACTTTTAATTGACTGATTTATGTTGCGTGGTTGCATTAATCACTTAACCATGATCAACCAAATTCATAACCATATGATGATTTGATGATATTATTCCATTGATATGTTTCCTCCATCCGAAATTAATGACAATAATTTTTTATTTGTTCATTCAAAAAAAATTATAATCATGTCTAAAATGAATTTTTTTTTAATAAAATTATTCCTTTCGTTTTATTCAAGTTATAACGGTTTAATCCGACATGATAATTTATGTATGTGTTGAATTAATAAGAAATAACAACTTTATTCTTACGATGCGTGAGATAAAGAAATGAGAAAAAATAAAAAGAAATGAGGATGGGTGAGTTGATATGATATAAAATAGAGATATTTTGATATTTTGTGTGAAAAAAAAGTTATTACATATGAAAACGTTATCCACCCCCCGTCCCATGTAAATTACAACATGATTTGTATGTCCCACATAAATTACGACATTTTCTAAATTAGTAAGTTTTTTTTTGTAAAAAATTATAAAATATCTTTATTTTATATTAAATCATCTTTTTTGTCATTATTTTTTGCTCTCTATCCATTCATAATTTTCATCTTTATTTTCTATATTCACCCACCATTATTACTATTCATCTATGTACTATACTAATGAGGGCATTTTGATAAAAATCCATAAAATCAATCTATTTTTTAATAATTATGACAAGTTAATACACCACAATTTATTCAAAACGAATGGAGTAATTTGAATGAGATATCCCGAAAAATAAAATATTACAATTTGAATCGAGGAGTATCAAAATATCCATAGCATTTTATTTCACTTCATTCACATCAATTACTGTTTCTTCTTTTCATCCTTCTCTCTTCCCTATAACAATAAACAAATAATAAAATATACCAATGATTCACCACTTTTCTTAATCTTGATGCAATAATGTTGCAATTAAAGTCGAAGTAATATTGTATTGGATAAAATGATTGATACAAAAAGAACGAGATATATGGGATTTTTTGATATCTTGTAAATATATTGAATCTTTAATTATATAATTAAAAAAAGGATGAATTAATTATTAATCAATCGACTCTTTTTTGACATGATAACATACTTTCTCCTATTAATATGCACCTTAAAAAAAAGTAAAAGGAAGAACTATGCAACCAAATTGACAGTGAACAAAATCTCGGGATTTAGATTTTCATGCATAGCACGACGCAACCACACTTTCTACAACAGCACATGGCGCAGTTGTTAAATGAATCACGATCTTACACGCTTTGATTAATGAACTCATTTAAGTCCATCTCATATAATTAATTAAAGACACCCAACTATTCTTTGTTTGAAACTTTCCAACAGTACATACACTTCAATTAGCGATAGGAACACCCATCCTTCCAATTAATGGGTGAAAATGATCCCATTTAAAGTAATGTATGATATAATATTCCTGAAATTTTAAAATATATACTGTAGAAACTAGTGTCACCATATTATATTGTTCGGAGAAGTACACTTTTATTAAAATCAAGGATCGTACACACTGAAGGCAATCCTCCAAGGGTTTGACTTGTAGACATCGAGGAAAGATGTTCATCAAAACCATTATACAGTTATATTCCCTCACACTATTAGGTGAGGGTATCACATATTAGGAGTATTCCCTTAGGTCACACCCGGTCATTAAATCAATAGGTCGTTGTATGCTTGCCAATATTTTTCCTTGGAGTGATGATCGAAAACTTAGGGATTGTTTCGTATTATTGTTCAAATTGTAAAAATCAAAATCAATAACAAAAATAAAAAAATTAATAACGAAAAACAAAATTATTTTTTAAAAAATAAAAAATAAATTTGTTTAAAGAAATCTCAATCCAAACCGGAAGATGCTCACCTATTTGTAACAGACCATTTTATAAAATAACAACAAAAAATCGTTTTTTTTATATTTTTTGTTGTCTAGATTTGTTTAACCGTTTGAAAAAAAGATACCAAATATTTTTATTATCATTTTTGTTTTATCAATTAAAAAATAAAAAAAATAAAAAAATAATATCAAATAAATCTTTACTTTACATGATAAATCCATTGGGAGTGTTTTTGTACATTAGAGAACAAGTCCATGGAATTTTACTTGGGGGCCCTTTCTTTTATTCTGGTGGAATATCGTCCTTTGTGTCTCCATTATTCTGTTCTCATAAAAGCAAAAGTTGAGATATTAAAAGCCATCAAGGACAGACAAGAGAGAGGAGGAGGCATCTTTTTGACGGTCAACGAAATGCTCAAACCCCCACACAATTCCCTGCCTCACGGCGCTGGTTTCCATGAGTTCTCAGTCAATCTGTGCCATAAAAATCAGAAAATTTGTAAGCGAGCTATTAAACGTAACTCTTATCGTACAGTACCTCCTTCGCTGATAGTTACTCCCTTTCATGCAATTCATCCGTCGTTTGAGGATAAAATAGAGTTTTAAAATATGTTCGTGGGAAATTATCTAAATAAATTTAATTTTTTTTATCAATTTTATTGATATATAAATTATTTTTTATTTTCTGAATCATTAAACAACTTATCATTAATAAGAATAAGAATAAAATATTTTTATGTTATTAGGATGTGTCGTAAAGATTTCTTAATTTATATATTTTGATATGAACAACAAATAAATTAAAACGATGAAAAAAAACAATCTTAAATCATAAAGAGAGGTAAAAACACTCGTTACGAATGGTGACAAGACTCATTAGTGTCGATGGTGTATAGATTTTAGGAACGAGGGACTATGAAAGTATAAAGAATAACTTAGTCGGGCATTGGAGTTTAAGATGATGAATAACCCATGATCAGAATTTGGGAACTTAAAAACAGCAAAGATGCGAAACCCTGTGAGATTCCAAGAATCACAGCAGCTAGCTACCAGCCTACCTCTGCTGTCACCCCCACAAACACAGTTCAGAGATTTAGCAGCAAGCAGCTGTGATCACTGTTTCTTTTTGGTCTCTCGCTCTGGATCATTGCAATCAAGCTGTTTTTTTTTTCTTTTTTCTTTCTTGGCTTGGTTTTGTTTGTTACTTTTAACGGGAAAAATGACAGAATAAACCCCAATCACTCTTTTTTTCTTACACACTTTTGGCTTTTCCAGCGCAGATCAACATTTCACGCGCAGCACAGCAATCAAAACGTCATCATTAAAAAAGCTGATCAGAATCTCATTTCTTTCGAAGGGACGGTTGGGTATCAATGTTTAAATATGTGAAAATCAATAATGTAATAGAAACAAAAACACTGATAACAAAAAATCGGAATTACTTAAGAAAATAAAATGATTTTTTGTAAATCGGATTTTGAACTTTATATCATGGTAAAATAGGGAAAAAAATCATTTTTCGTAATTTTTTATTTTTTGTTTTTATTCATCCGTTTAAGAAAAATAAATCAATATCAAATATGATGAAACAAAAATAAAAAAACAAAAAACAACGATGATACAAAACAGCCCTAAACAAACGAATCATGGACCCAAATAATTCAAGTGAAAATGTCTCACCGGGCTCAAAAACACTTTTCAAATTGGGCCTAACTGGGCCATATAAAGCATTTAAGCCCAGAACGAGAAAAGCCCAAACAAGCACACAAATTTGGGCCGATGCCAGTGGTGGAGTGGAGAGCTTTGCGGGAGTTGAAGAAAGGCATGCACCTGATGATGTACAGCTGACCCGTTGTTGGAATGGCGGCGGAACAAAAACTGGCAGGTCCTGATTCTCACTGCTACGCCAATCCATTCGAATCCGATCTCTTCAAATGGTTCGAAAAACTAGAAGCACCGTTATACTCTTACTCGTGACTCATCCGTCTTGATATTCCAATATTATTCGCATCAAATCTTTGTTCCTTTTATCTGTAATGTTGATTGTGTACGTATTGTTTGATGTTTTGACTTGTGATCTGTTGGGAATAAGCAGACCCAATCACAAGGACTTGGTATTAGTGACTTTAAAATGGATAAGTGACACAAGTGATGAGTACGTGTTTCACCTTGCTTTTGGGGAAATAAAAATTTATGTCCATTGCGAAAGCGACTAAGGTGTTTAGTTTAGGGATTTGGACGGACATTGTGGCTCTTTGATTGTATTGAAGTTCACTGTTGACATTATAAAATTATGTATTTGACTCATGAATTTGATCTTTTTTCTCTTCCTTTGTACATTCTGATAGATTGGATTATACGCGGTAGGTTGCTAATCATCTTAGTTTGATTGTAAGGATGGCCGAATCTGAGATATATTGAACTGTATTGTAAAACTGCAAGTGGACAATACTCTAACCGCAATGTGCTCTCTGCAGACGAAGATGTACACCAAGTTATAGTACTATTCCCTTCGTTTCAAAACCTAGAAAATGGTTTTATCCGACATGCGTATTTATGTATATATTGAATTTGTGTGTAATTTGATGAAGAATTTTTTTTAGTGATAGTAAGATTTATTGTAGAAATTGTGAGAGAAAATAGTGGGTATACTCTAATAGATGGTGATTGTTTTGATTTTTTTTATGTGAATAAAGTTCTTAAATATGATATGTTGTATATATTTTGGAACGTTTCAAATAGATAAGTGTTGTTTTGTTAGAGATATTAAACCGACATCAAAATTTGAGTAAAGTCTACAACAATATAAATAGATCATAAGTCTCTTCTCTTATTGTCAATTGATTTTAGAAGTGAACCTAATGTTTCTACATGGTATGAGAGCAAGTTGTGATAAGAGGTTATGAATTCGATCTCAGCCTCCCCCTACTTAATGCCACATATCTGATTTATTTGTGTGTACCTTATATACCACTTGGTATGGGTTAAACCAGTGATGTTCACACTGCATGTCCAATGTCCCTTCGTGTGAGGAGGAGTGTTAGATATATATTAAAAGGATCTTCAACCACCACAAGTTCGGATTGGTTGTGCCAGTGCTATTCATATTTCATGCCCAATGTCCTTTTGTGTGAGGAAAAGTGTTAGATATACATTAAGACTACATTCTATCAGAACAAGTTTATATTTTTGATAGAGTTGGTTTCTCGACATGATATCAGAGGCAGGTCCACACGTATTGGATTAACTCCCACACGTGCTCCACGTCACCCGATTATCAATTTATACTTCAAATCCAAAAGAAACATTCGCACGAGGGAACGAGTTAGAGATATTAAACTCACTTCGAAATTAGGATAAAATCCATAAAAATATAAAATAGATCATGTGTCTCTTCTCTTACATGCTTATATTATGAAACGAGGAAGTATTTGTTTCTAATGATGGCAATCTAAGACAAGTAGCAACCGCCTTTTTCTCATGAGGTGCAGCAGAGAAGGGGCAACCTAAAAGGGTCCTTGCCTTGTCATCCTCTCTTTTCGTATGATTCATATTGACAATCGAATCGTTCAACAACGATAAATTGCAAATGAAAGACAGTATCATTCGAACATCCCCTTCGTTCGTTCCACCTTGCAATCGCAATAGGACAAGCCCTACCAGCTCACGAGATAAGGGTGCAAAACAGCGCAACGCAAATAATGAGCTAAGCTTATACATTTACGAATATTGCAATCCAAGGCAAGTAGCAACCCCCTGTTTCCTCAAGGAGTGCAACAACGAAGATGCAAACTGAAAAGCCTCCTCAGTCTTCTCCTCGTATTTTTGCATGATCCATAATCATGGGGGACAACGACAAAGAAACAAACAACAATAATATGGTAGATACATACTCTCATCTCATGCCCGGCGGCGCACCATCCAATCAAAATCGAAGCCATAATTGTACCACCACAATTCATATTCGTCTACTATATGTTACTGCTCAATATAATAAAAAACCCATTATTATAAGGTACAAACCTGTTTATAGTGGAAAGGGGAAAAATATCGTTTATATGGACCTTCTAGGATAGAGACCACACTTAAACATGATAACATATGAAAAGAGACGAAACCACCCCTCATTGCTCACGAGATTCAGTGAAAAAAGCCAAAATCATGTTGAAATACAAAGCCAAAAGTGACCTCCACGCAAGGGAAACTACTACAACTCCACATCTGCCCCCCTCATCAAATCCACATTCTCATCCTTCTTCTTGCTCCTTTACCTCTGCCTCAGTCCCTTCTTGCCTGCCTTCATCAGATTCCGCCAATGCCTGCTCGGGCAAACCCCTCCGACGATGTCGTCGTAGAAAACCGTACCCATAACCACCATGTTATCCATTCTTCTCAACATAAAGAACATCATGGGTTTATTCCTTCCACTTCCACTCTTCTCATCATCATACCGGCCTTATGTGTTGTTCTGCTCGTCATCATAGCCGTCCTGATCGTCATGCTGCGGCGACTGAAATCGTCCGATAAAGGGAGTGAGATCAGTAAGAACAACAACAATATCGATGAATGCAAGTTCATTGCACACACCGCGATCAGCTTCAATGACAGTCCAGGTGATATCATATTTCAGGTTCCATACAACAGCAATAACAATCCAAGTATAAAACTATGCTTAGATCATTTCTGGTTCATATATTTTGATAACTTTTGATAGATATAAAGACCAAGTGTTTACATGGAGGCAGTTTGCGGCGGATGCCAGAGACGAGACTAAGAGGGGTTCAGGTGTTCACATACAAGGAGCTTGAGCTTGCCACAGATGGGTTCAGCGAGACGAACGTGATAGGCAATGGTGGGTTTGGTGTGGTGTATAGAGGAGTTCTCGGAGACGGAACGGTGGCTGCAATCAAGGTGATGCGCAGAGAAGGCAAGCAAGGGGAGCGGGCCTTCAGGATAGAGGTAATCATTTATTGTTCCCATTCATTCCTATAACGCTCAATACGTTGAGCTCGTGACAATAGGTGCTTTCAATTTAATCCTGTAAAGCAGGTACTCTAGGCTGAACACAGATGCTGTTCATCACAATTATCCCACATTTAACAAATTCTAAGGTCCAATGACCGATGCTCGTGATCAGCGGTGAGCGATAGCCGCCCCTGGTGGATGTGTTCTAGTTTCATAGATGCCATCAAGTTCATGCCATATGATGCATGCTTGTTTTAGCTAAAGCCAAGAAAAAACCAGGATAACAGTTGGATCAGAAAATGACGAATCCGCAACAGTTAGTGTTAAGAGAGACAATTCATGCAAGTGGATGAAGTGCTATATATATTGATAAACATTAGAATCACATGCCAACGGCCATCAGCCACCCGAATTCTTAACGCAACCAAGCACTAAAAAAAAAATAAGCCTACCAGTGCTGACTATTTTCTATCACAGGAGGACATGGAGATAGACACAAACAGAAATGAAATGCATGTCATCACCTCATCATTTAATCTACAATGTCTGCAAATGGGCACCAGAGAATCAGAGAATTTTGATACTGTATAAAAGCAATGACTTTTATATTGGCGCAGGTGGACCTACTAAGCCGCTTAAATTCACCATACCTGGTGGAGCTGCTTGGCTACTGTGCAGATCAGAATCACAGGCTCCTGATATTTGAGTTCATGCCCAATGGCAGCCTCCAGCAGCATCTCCATTCCCGGCACATCTATCCTCGGCCGTTGGATTGGGGATCCCGATTAAGGATAGCCCTTGACTGCGCCAGGGCGCTAGAATACCTGCACGAACACGCAACACCATCGATAATTCATCGTGACTTCAAATGCAGTAACGTTTTGTTGGATGATAACTTTAGAGCCAAGGTGTCCGATTTTGGTTTGGCAAAGTTGGGCTCGGACAAGATCAACGGTCAGATCTCGACTAGCGTCCTGGGGACCACTGGGTATCTGGCTCCAGAGTAAGTGCTCTCTCTCTATTCCCTCGCTTAATCTCTTACACATAACACGTAACGAGATAGCTAGTAGGAGGTAGTTGTCAATACATTATGGGTAATGGGGTCCTCATTGAAGGCCAAGCATCACCCTCATATAAGCCGTTTCGGGAATATCGAGGAACAAACCTAAAACCAATCTTCTCCAGAAGATTGACAATGATGCATCACTGACTTTAGTTTCATTACAGGTCCTACTAAGCCACCATGTTCTGCAATCCTCTCTGTGATCCGCCTGCCATGAATAGCAGAGTAAAACATCGAAAGTGAAGTCCGTACATATATGATATAACTTGAGCTCCAACCAGTTTTTGACATACCAGCCCCAAATCGTATACAACATGCACCGTCGATTTGGCTAGACGTGAAAGTATCTTGCACAAAGACAAAAGATATCCCATAATCCAAACAAAAGACAAGTCTATGCATCATTATTTTTCATGTGACAAATGGTCCTGCAGGTACGTTTCAACCGGGAAGCTCACAACAAAATCAGATGTTTACAGCTATGGTGTGGTTCTCCTACAGCTCATAACGGGTCGGGTGCCGATTGATACAAGACGACCTCCAGGAGAACACGTGCTTATTTCTTGGGTGAGTTCTATGATCACTTTATCCCTATCTTTCATTTTGTTGAATGTAGAGACATTACATACTAGTAAAAAGCATGCCAAGAAGTTTCAACAGGCACATAGCCAGTGCTAAACTAGAAAAAAAAAAAAAATAAGATGATATCCAGATCCATAACTAAACGAGATGAAGAATCACATAGTGAATTCAATGCACCACTAGTTTATACAGCCCTTTTTTGGAGGGATGACAATTACTTGCGGTAAGTGAAAATCAATGATTATGACATAGGAAACAGAATCTTACAAACTTGCTAGGGAAAAGACAGAACAGTCATAAGAGTAACCAAATGAAAGCAACATGTTTACTGATGGAGTGTTGCCCCAGATCTTCGAAACCCAAAGTGAATCATACTTTTCCACAATCCAATAAGAAAAACTCATGATTTAAACTCGTGAATCGTGATGTGAGATGTTACTGTTCCACAGGCTCTTCCAAGATTAACAAGCAGAGAAAAGGTGATAGAGATGGTAGACCCAGCTCTCAAAGGTCATTATACCAAGAAAGATCTAATTCAGGTTAGCAATGCACTCACATCTTATTGATCCTCCGCTATATCATTCCAACCAATTGAAGCCAATTTCACAATCACATTCATCTTGACAGATAGCAGCCATTGCAGCTGTTTGTGTGCAAGCAGAAGCAGATTACCGTCCACTGATGACAGATGTAGTGCAGTCTTTAATCCCTTTGGTCAAGAACCTCAACTCCATATCCTCATCGTCCGCTAGATTCTCGACCCACAGTTCCACTCCTAGTCACTGATGCATCCTGTCCAACACAAGCAGAATTTCCAAATGAATCCATGAAATAGCTTGCACATGTCAGAAATGACAGGAAATATGAGCCACAGAGCTACCAAGTTCACTGCCAGTCCAGAATGCTATGACATGACAAGAATGATGCAAACTCAACGTGACCATCGTCCAAGGTAGTAACCAGTTCCCCATCTTTATTGTATAAGTCGCTGGATTGCTGTTTGTGATTCCGTACTGTAATACAAGGCAGCAAGTCAGACAGATACAACAGTGATGAGTATGCGGCCACCATTTAAAGTGAGCAGCTAGAAAAACTTAGTCTCTTCTTGATATAGCATGGATGATTAGCAAATCTTTTTCACTTCACAATTTCCACGCCCATGTGAGCATCCCAAGATACATTACCGACAGACTTCAAGCTGAAACACAAAGGGGGTCATGAAGCAAAGGTTTGGTATATCTAATTCGTTTAGTAAGTCAGTATGACAAGAACTCAACAGAACACAGGCATTTCCATTGTAAAGAAAATAGGTAAGGATGTACAGATGTCAGGCGAACCAAGTCATTATTATGCTTCTACGAATGGAGTAAAGAAGTATAGAACTTGAACACATACCCAAACTTTAGTTCATAAAATGCTCTTTAAAGTCCTTCAGCCAATTTCAAAAGGGGTAAACTAACGGGCACCTGCAAATGCTCTTTGCCTCTTTCTATGCTTCAATGAGTACTACAGACTGACTAAGGTGAACCCAAAAAACAAGAGATATTAGTTCACTGTCATCAAGCTGATGGAGTCCCTACAAAGCAGTCATGGCACCTATAAAATTCCCACAAGACGCAAGCTGCCAACTTCTTGCTATAAGAGGACAGTACCAAAAAAACCATATATCGATAATGGTTCCACTCAGTTTTTTAAACGACAACGAAGAATCTAAAAGCAGTAAATGTCCGCAGAGTGAGAATCTTTAAACGAATCATTCACAGAACTAATCCAGCAGCAACCAATCAATTACATCAGACACCAAAATCTTAGTCAACATAATTAGATGAACTTCAAGATCCGGTAAAAAAAAAAAAAAGGGTGAAATTTAAGAATCACAAGATGGCACTGAAGAGAACATAATCATCTTTTTGGTTGATAGCATAAATGCTAGATTTCATCATACAACCCTAGTAGGTTATAATTTTTCCATCGTACAGCCAAAGCGAACAAAACTAGCATGGGAAGAAGAAATAGGTAGGGATTATAGAAATTCAGCATATCAAGATCATTCAAACATCCCGAAACGGAAAGTTTCCAATCTAGCAACAAAGTATTTTTCTCTACAAGCAGTCAATACATAATGAAATAGCCAAAAACGCATAGTTTACTTGCCTAGAATACCAACCGGATAAATTAGAGGGACTCATAACACTGCTAGATGAGCAAAGGAATGAACAAGCCAAAAGACAAAAACAGATATCCAGTGACCGTCTTATCTATAACGCTAGCTTCAATACCGCTCAGGAAGCAAAATTCACTAAGGGTGCAAAATAATGGCATCGCAACGCATTTCACTAAGCAAAAACAACTGCAAGTCAAAGCATTATTATGTCATTCCAGGTTTCAGTTGAGTTTTTAGCTGGTAAGCAAGCCACCTAAAACTATCTTCTGAAGTGTATACCCACAACAGAAAGAGGACAAGAATACCACTTAACTTCACCTCATACACAGAGAGCATGAAATCAAATCATTATCGAAGATAATTTGCTTACCATTTTGGATGTGATTGTCCTCCTCAAATAGTCTCACATCTCTCTGCACCCGTAACTCGAAGACTAATCAGCATACGCAATTATGCATGCTTGCGAAGTAAAAACTTAGGTAATCTGCTTGAGGGTTCTCAACCAACGAAGAAACACTGTAGCAAAACCACATTGAAGATGAAATCCTTCCAAGTTTCCTCATTAGCCCTTCTACAAAAACCTCCAGCTTCAGGTCAATGCTGTTCTACTAGGATTAATCAAAATAATTATTTTTAACATTTCTCAGATCTAAAAGCTCACACATGACGCATCACATTCACTATTCTGATTTATTTCCAGAAGGTCCATGAATACACTAGCTGGTGTCGACAGAGGCTAAAGCAAGGAGGCTGGGAGCACAATATTTCACGACTAAAGTCAGCAAACATGAAAAATTGCTCCAACTTCCGGCACTCCACAGCCATCAATAAATTCACATAGTTGATTAACAGAACAATTTTGTAAAGTTAGTGAGAGTCATATGGCTGACAACATCCATTATGGCTTATGTGATTCCATACTGCAGCATGATAGGTAATTTAGACAAGATGAACGATGGAAAAGACTGCATGTAGAGAGAAAACGTAGCAATGAAGTTATAAACGGGATGCATTACACTATGAGGTTCCCTTCCACCAAACAAAAATTATACTCTTCCAGAAATAAAATATGGAGGGGATGTTTGGTATAATTTCTCAAAATAAAGAAATCCAAAATCTATAACATAATCAGAAAACCAAAACCATCAACAAAATCATTATATCAAATAAAATGATTATGGGACGAAGAGATTTTTATATATTCTGTCCTAAGAAATCTGGAATCAAAAAGTGAAATCGTGTTTTTTTTTTTTGTTGTATTTCAGGTTTCTGGTTCTGATTCTTCTGTTTGCAAAACAAAAAAGCATAACAAACAATTTGGATTCTTTAACCGGAGAATCAAAAAACAGAAATCCATAGTCAAAATTTATCCCAGATAGGGCCGAAGTGATCATAAGGCACGCTATTCCTGCAATGTGAATTGGCCACTGTAAAATCTTCAATCAACAAAACATTATTAAACGTGTGCATGCATAACTATAGAAGATTCCCAAAATAACTTTTGTCTGTACTAGAAATTAAATTAGAATAATTATAATTGCAAAGATGGAAAATCATTACAGCATATCATTCTCCAATCGCTTGCCCAATGCAAGGAATATGAAATAGAAAATCTAACATAGAAACCCAAAACAACATGCTAGCAATAGATACGTTTCTCAGGTGAGGATGAAGCTTCATACTCGACTCTGACACATGCCTCGTTAGCAGATACAGAAGGCGAACAACTAACTGAAAAATGGATGGTTCACATTAGATAAATGAAAATCATAACTGAATTTTATTTCTGGGTGAAGCAATAATTAAACTCACTTTTAATTGGTAAGGCCGATTCATCTTCAATATTCCCGCTCCACGATAAATTATCAGCATTATCCTCAGATTGACTAATCGGGAAGGACTCGCAGTTATCTTTGGGCCCTAAAATATTCTCACTCGCAAAGAGCGCTTCGTCGATTTTGGGGTGAGTTTTAAACATGATGTTAGGATTGCCACCCGATTCAACCTTCATGTAAAAAATCAACACCTCAACGTGCAAGAGGCAAACCTTCGCAAGAACTACACATGCCTCTGCAATCAGTATACTGTTCGGAAAAGTCGGTATGTGGTGCAGCGGAAATTGCCCAGCACTTTTCCCTGTTGCGCTATAAAAATGGGATAAATAAAT
>JAOVYX010016956.1:0-23314 GCA_035668315.1 Drosera spatulata | reverse complement strand
GCGACAGCGACGAAGGCGGAGACAACGACGGCGGCGCGGCGAAGACAGGCAAGGATTTGAGGGAGAGGAAGGAGGAAATGAGAGAGAAGGTGACAGCGTCGAAGTTATGTATATCAATTTTAGCGACGGATTTCGGTGTTAATTAGGTTTGAAGATAAATTAACGACGGATTCCGTCGCTAAAAATGACCAAAAACATAAATTAACATTAGCGACGGAATCTGTCGCTAAAATGATTTATAAACCTAATTAGTTATGGAATTTCGTTGCTAAAATGCTCTACAAACCTAATTAGCGATGGAATTCCGTCGCTAATAGTCTATTTTTTTTAAATTTTCCCGCTTTTTTTATGTTTTCTTACATCGTTTATTTTTTTTCATAATTACTTTCAGTTTAATTTTATAAGACATCATTTATAATACATGATACATTTAACACCAATATAATGTACAACATCTTATATTCAAGTTTTGTTACATATATAACTTGAACATATTATAACAAGTTTTTAACAATACGTAATTCCTTCATTAAAATTTTGTGAAATACAACTCCTTAACATAAGTTAACATTTCAACTATTACGAAATTCAAAAATATTTATAACATTTTAACTCATAAGATCATCACTGAAAATTATCGAATATAATTTTTACGACGGAATCCATCGCTAATTAATGTAATTGTAAATTTCTTTTTACTTTCTAGCGATGGATCCGTCGCTAAAAATATGATTGTAAATATTTTTCATACAAAAATTTAATAAGACAAAATTAATGAAATTTGTTTAACGACGGAATCCGACGCTAATTAATGTAATTGTAAATTTCTTTTTACTTATTACTGATAGATCCATCGCTAATAATATGATTGCAAAAATTTTTCATGCAAAAATTTACTAAGGCAAAATTAATTAAATTTATGATGTATTCGTAGCTAAATCTTTAATTTTATCGACGGAGTCCGTCCGTAATTAATGTAAATATAAATTTCTTTCTTAGTTTTTAGCGATGGATCCATTGCTAAAAGTTTGATTGTAAAAACTTTTCATGCAAAAATTTACTAAGGAATTAATGAAATTTGGTTAGCGACGGAATCCTTCGCTAATTAATGTAATTGTAAATTCTTTTTACTTATTAACGACGTATCCGTCGTTAATAATATGATTAAAAATTTTTCATGCAAAAATTTACTAAGGAAAAATGAATTAAATTTGTGACAGATCCGTTGCTAAATCTTTTTAGTGACATAATCCTTCACTAATTAATATAATTGTATATTTCTTTTTACTTATTAGCGAAGGATCCATCGGTACTAATATGATTGTAAAATTTTTTCATGTAAAAAATTACTAAGGCAAAATTAATTCAATTTTTTACGGTGCCGTACCTAAATCTTTTTAGTGATGAATTCCGTTGTTAATTAATGTAATTATAATTTTTTTTATAACTTTTTAGCGAGGGATCCGTCGCTAAAAATATGATTGCCAATTCCTTTTTTTATTTTCTAGCGATGAAAATCCGTCGCTAAAAAATATGATGGGATGTTTTTCATTTTCAGCGACGAAATTCCGTCGCTAAATGTATTAAATTTAGCGACAGGGTTTGACTTGCCCTCGCAAAAAAATAAATTTTTTTACCTGTTATTTTTGCTACAGATTCGTCGTGAAAATATCTGTTTTTACGACGGATTTTATCCGTGGCTAAATTTTTCCATATCTAAATTGCAATTTTTTTGTAGTGCATCCAGTGTGGAAGTCGGTGCATTACATAAACACTCTAAGGATTCTGACCACCTCGAATACGTATGATTCAAACAAAAATTTTTTAAATTTATCTCTCGAAAGGATAAATCCATCCTTAATGCACAAGTCTGACAATTTTTGCCTCATGTGGAAGGTGCAAAGACAAGTGCTCTATTGAATTGAAGAACGCAGGAGGCAACAACTTTTTCAATTAACATAGAATCTCTGGGATCTGCATCTCCAATCTCTCCATGTCCTCACGACGTACACTGTTACAACATAAATTTCTGAAGAATAAACTCAATTCGATGAAGGCACTCCACACAATAGGATGCAATAGTTCCTTTAAAGCAACCGGAAGAAGTCTTTGTATGATAACATGACAATCATGACTCTTAAGACCCTTCAGACACGGTTCCTTGTCACGAACACACATCTTCTCAAATTAGATGTATATCCATGCGAAAACTTGAGTTGTTTGAACCATATGCACAGTACTCTTCTAGCCTCCTTCTTCAAGACATAAGGAGCCTCAGGTATAACCGTTTCCTCGATTTCACGCCTATTTCTCAACCTTCTCAACACCAACTTAGGACGCTTGCAGTATAGTTTGAGATCCTTTCTTGCCGTAATCGTGTTTTTTGTCTTTCTTTCACGTCCATGACAATATCAAACAGATTATCAAATACTCTTTTCTCTACATACATCAAATCCAGATTATGTCTAATTAATAGATTGCTCAAATATGGCAATTGGCAAAAAATGTTCCTCTTGCTCCAATTATGAATGACATGAAACTCATTAGGGTCTGAATTGAAAATGCGATCACGCATCTCGTCACCATCATACAAAGGGATAGTATCATCACAATCTTCCCTATTTTTGAAGAAACTAATTTTTATTGGCTCGAAAGGGATGATCATACGGCAAGAAGCGACGATGACAATCAAACCATGTTTGCTTTCTATCATGCCTAAAAGTAAATGACTTGGTATGCTGCATACAATAAGGACATGTCAATCTTTCCGCCGTGCTCCAACCAGATAATTCCAGACGCCGAAAAATCATTAACAGTTCATAACAAAGCCGTCCTTAATTGAAAGGTCAGTCTCATGAAAACATCATTAAGCCATCGCATCTGCGGTGCTCTTGTTTGCATATGATCGCTGCAATCTCGGAGTAATAGGTAAATATCTCAACACCTTATGCGCCACACGTTTCTTACTTTGAAGATTGACTTTGTATCTCTATGCCACACAGATGGAACACGTCTCCAATTGCTCAGCATCCTTCCAAAATAACATGTAATCATGGGGACAAACGTCTATCTTATGCACAGAAAGCCGAATGCCCCTCATCAATCGATTAGTTGAGTACTACGTCTCCGTCATCACATTGTCTTCCGGACATATATCTTTCAACAATGCCATAATGACATCCGTTGCCCTATGAGGTATGTTATATTCACACTTGATGTTTACCAGCCTCCAACTGAGTCATTTTGCAACCAGCATACAATGGCTCACTAGCAGCATTCAACATATCAAAAAAAGCCTTGGAACCAGATGGTGGACTGTCATCACAAGTATTCGTTGTCTCATGATCCACAACTCCTGAATATCCAGATCCAAATCCATCCATGACCAAATCCCCGTAAGGATTTGTGTTCATTGAGGTTTTCCCTTACTCAACCTCACCATGTTGCGTCCATATCCAATAGTTGGACACAAAACCACGCTGATACAAGTGGATGGTTGCATCATCCGTCATTTGATAGTGCACATTGTGACACTTCACACAAGGGCACCTCAAGTGTCCCGGACATTTAAAAATCTGTTTCTTAAGAGCTAATTTCACAAACTTCTTGACATTTCTGGCAAATACTTCGCTCAAATACCCTTTAACTAGTCATTCATACATTCAAGATCTATCATAATACCATGACATATCCGATTCCATTTTTCTGGACAAATCAAACATAATGGAATACGTTAATCAGGCATTACAAACACTCTAACTATCTACACATATTTTGATGTAAACTATATTTTTTACTTTGAATTTTGTTGAGTTAAAAATAATCCTACACAAAGACATTAATGATAGGCACATTTATCATAATCCACCACCGTAATCCATCATATCCGTTCATAAACCAAGATGCACCCATTTCCGAGGTCACAATCCAAACCATTATCATCATCACATTCAAATCATAACCACAATCCAAACAATTATTATTCAACAATCCAAAACATAACCATCATCACACCCATTCCACCATCACAATCCACCCTAAAACAATAATCATAACCCCAACAAATCAAACCAATCTCAAATTAAAACTAAAAATAAAGATAAATCAAAGTTAAAATTGAAGAAATTATACTTTCAATAGCTTTTTACATTTTGTGATCAATTTGAAATCAACGGTGGTTGTTGGGCTATGGCGGCTGGGGCTGTTAGTGGGCTGTTGGCGGCGATTGGTTGGGCGGCGCGTTGTTGATGGCTGCTGGTGACGGACGACTGGCAGCTCTTGGAGGTGACGACTGGGGTGGGCGGGGGAAGAGGGGAGGAGAGAAATGTGAGGGAGAGAGAGGGAGTGGTGGTGGTTGTTGGGCGGTGACGGCTGGGGCTGTTGATGGGTTGCTGGCCAAGGCCAGTTGGGCGGCGGGGCGACTGGGTTGGGCGGAGGAAGAGGGGAGGAGAGGAATGTGAGGGAGAGAGAGGGAATGGTGGTGGTCGGACGGAGAGAGAGACGAAGGGAGGTGGCCTGCGGCAACAAACGGAGGGAGGCGGTGACGGAGGACTGTGATGGCGACGAACGACAGAGAGTAAAAATGAGAAAGAAAAATAAAGGAGGAAAGAGCCGTGGTGGATAAATCCACGATCTTTACAACAGAAATCAAATACTGTCACAAATTTGCGACTGAAAGGGTTTTCTGTTCCAAATTCGCGACCGTTTCATCGCAAATTTTAAATTATCGATAACGTAAATTTTCGTCGTAAAATTTGCGACTATTCAGTCTCAAACATGTCTTTTTTTGGTAGTGTATGCATTGATTAACTTCTCTTAAGACTATAGAATGGACAATAAGTTTGAGAATCTCCATCTGACTCGTCTTCTGGGATTTGATGTTCCTTGTGTTTGATGATTCAACGGACTGTTCTCTTCTAATGTTATGAACTTATGTTGTGAATTTCACTGAATAGAACAATCAAACATACAATAAAACGAATAAGAACTATGTTCCCAATCCCATGAAATCGATACTCCATCCTCTGAGCCTTGATTGCGGCCATGATTTCTCTACGCTTGCACCTTTTATCTCTCCATCCTGGACGAACACACCACAATCTTGATCAATGGCAAAGCAATCGGATCGAACTCGTGATTTTCATTGTCACACTTGTTCTATCTGACATGATATTAAGAAATCAACTCTATTAAAAACCTGAACTTATGATAAGACTAACATTTATATTCGCTTTGTCAAATAAAGAGTACAACACTATAGCTTGCATGGAGTGAAAATTTTTGTGTGTGTTGAATTTATAAAAATGAGTTATTTACCCTTCATATTGTGTGAAACGAAAGAGAGAGAAAAAAGAATGGGAGGAGAAGTGGCTATGTGTGAGTTGATGTGATATAAAATAAAAAAGAAGAATATTTTAATATTTTTGAAAAAAAAAGTCCAAATAAGAAAATATTGTAATTTTTGTGGGTCTAAATTGTTGTATGTTTTGTAGGACAAAAAAAGTTTATTAATTATTAAAAAAATATTGTACATAAATGAAATCAATGTCTAGAATCATTTTATCATTCTACCTAAGGCGATGCTTTGTACACAGGATAAGGTATGATTTAATAGTTAATCGTATTAATCCCATGTTTGACAAGAAGAAATAGCCCCGGGATTATTAATACCACTTAAAGGGTTTAGATCACTAAACCCTTCATTATTAATCACATCTTACCCATTGTATTGTCAATCCCACCTATCGTGATAAGCAATATTTCAACACCACCATTTACTATATCGTCACATGCCGATTGACGGCTTGACCTTCCCCGGTCCGGATCCCGTGCATCGCCGGACCCTAGACCGTCGCCCACTCGACCCCCGACCCGTACACCACTTGATCCCCATACATTGCTCGACCCTCGACCGTTGATTGACTCCCGCGCTCGACCCTCGACAGCCGCTTATCGCCAGACGCTGTCCGACTGTCGCCAGCCGACCCACCACCGTCCATCTGCCGTTTGTCCAAACATTGTTTGTAAAAGATAGAATCGAATAAACAATCCCTGTATTAACATTTCATTATTTATCCTGTCTTATCCAAATTCGCGTATCAGATTAGACCTAAATACTTTGAGTGCATCTTTGTAAACAAGGTGATATAGAGTCTCTGATCTCACAGTTTCGAAAAAAAACGACTTAATATTGAACTAACTCCACTTAACATGTAGTTCCAAAACATGCTAAATATATTGTGGTGGAAACGAGGAACAACTAAACTGAGAGATAACTTGAGATGGGGAAAAGCATGCACGGTTGATCGAGAGAATAGTGCTGCAAATCTAAACCATATTGATTGATTAATTATAAGGTCAAACCTCGGGGATTGATTTCACAGCTAAGGAAAAGTTGACTAATTAATTCGAATAAATTAATTAAGTACAAGGATTAAGAAGCATCTTCTTAATTCTATTGATCAGAAATTTAATGATTTTGTCCCATTGAGAAAACAATTTAAATCACGCACAACTTGGTTTGCCTAGTGAATCAAGACACTGCAGAATGTTGTCGCATTCTCTCTCTTCTGCTCCATGTTTTATGTCTTATTTGTACACAAACGAGACAGGAATTGAGTTTTTTGGGTTCTTATATCATTAATTCCCTGGACAACATGTCTATGGTTTTGGAGATCATGGCCATTGATTTATAGAATACTCCTAATAATGTACATATACCAGGAGATATCTTTACATTTGATGTATAGATTAATTTCATTGTAACGTTGCCGCCATTAGGTGCATACAGGATGATGTCATATGTTCCTGTAATATACGAAAATTTTGAGAGTTTAAAATGAACAGATAATATATTCGTACGTTAGTTATATAAATAATATGCGAATAAAAGATATTTAATACAAACGTTATAAAGAGGGTTAGAAGTATATAACGTTATGAATTTAAAATAGCCGTGCTTAATGGTTATAGATTTAACCCAAAAATATTTAATTATTAAATCAAATATAATGATGGAATATTTGAGATAATAAAATGATCGTCGCTACGATAAATATTACAAATGAAAAACATTATAACGTTATAAACATTGTGCGTTACGGTTACCGATTTTAATCTCATAAATAATGGATTATTACATGGGACGTGATATTATTATTCGTAGGATAACTAATATCGACGCAGATGAATTAATATAACAAAACATAGATAAATAATATACCGATCAAGATATATAAGGATTAGAAAGCGTGATATGTTGAATTGTCAATGGGTGCACATCCTCCCACATAAGCAAGCCGAAATTCTCTGATGCATTATCATCATGTATATTGCATATATGCCCATTTGCATATACCATGATTTCTTTGTTTTGTTATATATGAACACACACATACATACTCACTTTTCTCTTCTTTTAATTCCACTTTCCTACGGTGAAGAACAACAAACACACATCCCACTTCTTCTTCTTCATCCGTTTTCCTGCACTTGAAACAAAACAGAAACCCAAAACACAAATATCACAGATCATCATCGCCTTACCTTCATTCTTCACTCACCTCATTGCACGATCACCATCATCTTCTTTATCATACCAAACACCATTATCACAACCTTAACTTCAAACCATCATCATCATCCAAGACAACAGCAAACCGGACAGGAGCTAAGGGTGTTCTTGATCTCGGTTTAATCTCCTAGGGTTCAAGGGTTTCGAAAATCAAGTAAGGTTTCTTAGAGCTTCTTGCAAGGATATTCAATCACTATAACTTCACCATGAACAGCAGGACAGTGACAGTGTATGAAGTTTTGGAACGATCCTAGGGCTAGGATGTAACGGGTTTTTCTAGGGTTTCGTGCCAAGGACGACGATAACGATAACGAAATTAGGATTTCAATAATATATGTATGGGTGCATGCATGGGCACATGCGTACGTTAATTTATGCTGATTATGATCCCAAAATATCATGGACGTACTTCATTATATATATGTATGCTTGGCATGGTCATACGATGAATTATACTCGATCACGGGATTTATGTACTAAAGAGACACTTAATATACCATGGGGGGATTAGGTTTGTAAAAATAAGCCTTGACATTAAGATCGAGGTTGGGGATGATTATTTTACATGTTTGATATGCGATGTGGGGTGTTAGGGTTGAAACGGACTAGAATATGCACCATTATAACATATATACCCTTTCGGAAAATAAATGAAAATGCTTAAATAAAAATGACACGGGGATGTAGGGCTTAGTTGTACTATCTATGTGACGTGAACTAATGAAAAGGGAACGAATAAGACATATCGTGTCCTTGAACTGTTAAGGTCGACTTTGACGTCCCTTGTTGAATCCGTTGGAATGTTGGTGGTTTTCCCTGAAAATATTGACAAGGTCAAACATAGCATCCCTTTTTTGATCCATTGAGATCATTCGTTGCTACTTAAATAGTCTTGGTGGCTTTGGTTTGAAGCAATGCACTCTAGGGTTTATCTTTTTAGTCATCATTACGGGTGAGAATTAGTTAGGAAGCGGTGGGGATCTCCCATCCTCTTAGAGTGCATGCAACGGTTTTGACGCCGTTGTGACGGGGTCACAGGTTACTCTCTGCAGGGAGACCCAATTTATCTCAATGCTAGCATCCGATGTCTCATTGAAAGCGCACAAGAGGTGCAAGACGACTCATGAAATATACAGGTGCGAAAATATAATTTTATGGACAGTCCGTCTGACAATTGACATTCTATCTCTATACTCTGAGTCGGTCGTATCCTTAAAGCATGTCTTTCAAGTTAAGACATGAATTATAAGCAAAAATGTAAAGGAAAGACTTGTAAAAGCGATACGAAGACGTACAGAAAGTTTGAAAAAGATGTTGTTTGTTATGACATTTATATCTTCCTATCATATATCAAAACGTTTTTAGAGATTTTCGACGGTTGCTATAACCGTTAGCGAAAGCCCCCAGTAAATGAGATTCATACACCTTAGATTGTTGAGCTTCTTTGCTCACGGTTATGTGTTTTATTTGCAGGTGTACCCTCAAGTACCCTTGGAGAGACATAGTGTGAGCTTGCAGTCTCACATGTTTTAGAACATCATATCAGATCAGATGTATATTTTTGGCCTAATGTAACATTTGGTCTGTATTACTGTTGTACAAATGTTGTAATTTAAACAGGAATTCGAAACTGTAAACGACTTAATGTGACTACTGCTTATAGTTCCTTAATTTCTATACCTCTAAACCCATTTGGTATATTTGATCTTGTCGCGGATTCGGTCCGTGACGACATAACGCACACATGTCATCCAACGTGAAAGTCGAGACATTACAATTCCATACCACAAAGCAGCTTGTCATCTAGCAAATTTGAATTTCTGCCTCATATACATTGTGTCCCACATTAATCTTGTTGATCCGAGTTGCTTGTCATGTGGGATGAGGGAGACCCTCAAACTTAAGGATAGTCTTGTATCACGAAAATATTAATACAAAAATTCTGTTTTTTAGTATCCTCAAGAAATGACAAATCCAAATCACATGATTCTAGAGAGGGTTATTTATAATGTAGTCAAATCTTTTTGATTTTTGCAGTTTTTTGTCTTACAATTGAATTTAGATGATCTTTCGCAAGAGTTTTGTTCATAATAATCTTAATTTGTCACCATTTTTCACAGTCATAATAAACCCAACCAAGAAAACGGGAAAAAAAACATGCATGACAAGTTTATCAAGAAAGCGTTTAAAGGATTTGCAGGGAGATGGCGTGTAGGACTAGACCCTTTGACTTGGCTTGCCCACACGTATGGTCATACATTCCCATGTTTTGGCTAATTAAATTGGCTCACCGTCAATCACCATGAGCCAAGGTTACGTATTGGGTGCAAATTCAATGTTACTACTATTACATTCGTATATTCTCTAAACTGTTACACTATTCTAAACCAGACAACACAACGAACATCAAATGCACTAATGCGAAACTCAATCAGAAGCGCAAAAAATGTGAGCAAGAGATAAGAGCGATCACAATGTTCCCCCATTCAAAACTAATAAAATTGAGTTCAAATCAAAATTAGTTGACCTTGATCGAGGGTCGACCCGGCTAAGGTTTCGGATCAATGGGTTACTAATTCAATCGATTCAACCGACGATTCAATCGTTTTGATATTATTTTTATGCATATTAACAATAATACTAAAGTTTATACAAAAACATATATTTATAAGTCCTATATAAATAATAATATTATTTATGTAAATTATATTTGTGGCTTTTTAAGTTTTATATAGTTTACTTGTAAGTTATTTTTTTTCCAGTTCAACTGATTGAACCATTCAGGTTTTCACCTAGTTTGATTGGTTTTGGTCGGATCAAACCGGGTCAATTGTATGTTCGATTTTTTAATTGAATCGACTTGACCAAGACATCGGGTCATGGTTCAATCGATCGGGTCGATCCGATATTTATAACTAAGGTTCAAATCCTACATTTTTGGAGGCCTCTCCAATTTTTTTAGTGTGTTTCACAATGGTGTCTCAAATGAATGAAGAGAAAAATCATGATCGAAAATTGAAGGAGAAAGTTTGTTGAAGATGAAGAGAGAAGAAGAAGATAGTTGGTTGAGACACTCAAAAACAAACTGGGACAATGGAGAATCAAATAAATAAAGAGTATGCATAATTGGTTGGTTTGAGCTTGTAACCATTGTGATTCGATTTTCACTCTCACACTCCAAATCAAGAAAGTTGCACGAGGAACAGTGTAAATTGAGCACCATTGTGATTCCATTTTACAATCGATGACCTTCGTTTTTAATATTTCCTCTGTCCTATATTGATTGCATTAGCACAAGAAAGATCAAGACAATAGAAACAGCATATAAAAGTATGTGCTAAAATTAAACAGAGAAATATTAAGATCTTCACACCACGATGACTCCAAGAGAAGAAAAGGTGAAGGCTACTACAAAGGAAGGAGTTGAGCTGAAGTTTTAGGTATTCTTCTATTTTTTTTCTTCAAAAAACAACTAAGTTTTTACTTAACCCTTTTTTTAGTTTCTGCATATCCCAAAGAGTGTTTTGTTATCATCAGTTTAGTGGGAAATTATTAGATAGACAATAGACTTAAAGAAATTAATGGTAAAAAAACAACTCTGAGAAAGTCATCAAGACAACAAAGGTTCAGATCGAAGGATAAAATAATAAAGATTAAAGTTTCAATGGAACGGGATAAAGGATAAACAGGACAATAGAGTGGACTTTAACGACTAGAGAATGGACGCAGTCAAAATGGTAGAAGGGTTGGTTCAGATTGAGAGTCATTTGTTTTATTGTCAGCAAAATCAGTGAAGCAGAGTTCAGTACAGGACAAACTTCTACACACAGTGATAGAGTTGTACACAGTGTATTTTATAAGTCCTTTTCAAACGACAATAGGAGTTGGTTTTGGACAATTTCTGATTCAAATGAAGGGGTGAGATTGTTTCGAAGGAAAAGATGCACAGTGGCAAGTAAATGAGATTTTTCAATATATGAGCGATGACAGTAGATCTTGAAGATGTTGAATTGAACGAAAATTCTCCTAGTGTGAACTTTGCAGTTGAAAGATCAAGACATCTGAAAGTTAGTGCTGCATCAGAATATCAAAATCTCGGAAACACTTGAAGTAAGGGTCTATTAAAGGCTAGCTGATCCAAGGAAGGAGTCAGAAGAGATAGAAAGAGCCTCTTCAAGGAAGGTGTCTAATGTTGCAGACAGCATCACTTATGTTTTTTATAAAAAGGTTAAGGATATAAACTAAAAACTCCTACATACTGTGGAACCCCTCTTGATTTGGTTACACTAACTATCAAGGACAAAGAGTAGATTTATACTTTAATATTCGATTGAACTCTACTGTCAGAATCTCTATAGATCTTTTGCATCTTATGTTTTTTATAAAAAGGTTAAGGACATAAACTAAAAACTCCTACATACTGTGGAACCCCTCTTGATTTGGTTACACTAACTATCAAGGACAAAGAGTAGATTTATACTTTAATATTCGATTGAACTCTACTGTCAGAAACTCTATAGATCTTTTGCATCTTATGTTCCTACTTGGCTTTCATATTGTTGAAATTGCTTAGTAACTTGGGTTTAAATAGACTTTGAAATTCTTTAAAATCAAAAGACTACAAGTTCTTATCTATCATTAGAGTGAGCACTCTTCTGATATCAGCAGAGCTAACTGACCAATTACAAGAGATTCAAAAGAAACTTAATTATCGCAAAGAAATTATTTAAATAGCATATTCAACCCCTCGCTCCCCCCTCCTTCTAGACTCACTTTTTCACACAAGGACTTACACTTACTTTGATACTGGGTCAGGCAGCAGGCAGGGTCGGGGTCATGCGACAGGCGATAGAGCAACATGGAAGTTCAAATAGTGCTTTTGAAATATACTTATCTTGGTGGGTTGGGTTAATAATACCATAGGAGTTGTGAGATTGATAGTGAGCGAGATAAGAGTGAGTATCCCCACAAGTACGATTAATAATTCAACTTCTATTTTTCCTATCAAACATCGAATAAACAGAACTACTTCCCTTATTCTAAGTACCAAGCCTGGCTTAGAAAATTTTATAAGAAAAGGCTAAACTCTAGTGAATTGAATTGTTTGATTACGAGATATATACCGTAATAAAAATTATACTACCTCTATCTTATTATATAGGAAGGTTAATCCGATACACAAATTTATGTGTGTGTTGAATTTTTATGAATTTCGATGAATTTTTTTTAAGTGATAGCGGATTTTATTATAACAGTTATTAGAGTAGATAATAGAACGTATTATAACATATGTTGATTGTTTTTATAATTTTAGATAAAAAAAAGATCGTCCAAAAGGATATTTATGTTATATTTTGGGAAGTTTCAGGTAGAAAAATATTAACTATATTTTGGGACATAATTTTTAAGCACTTGCGTTGCAATGATATATTTTCACGGAAGTAGATCCTCTGCAGTTGGTTTTTCTGTTGTTAGGATCTTATTTATTTAATTTTTTTGAGAGAATTATCAATAAGTCAGTTTTTTAAAACTTATTTATCAATAAGTCTTACGAAAGATTTTTGGTTATCAATCAGTCACCATCATGATTTATGTTCTAATTGACATCATTTGATTTACGAAACAAAATATTTTATCAATCAGTTACACTAAAATAATTACAATCATCAAAGTTGATAATATATCTCGAAGTAAACAGTACGTTCACCGTCCAAGTCGACAGTGCGTCGTTGGGGTAGATATTACGTCATCGGAGCAGATAGTACGTCCCTTTCCATCGACGGTGCGCCCCAACAATGCACCCTCTTCCATCAATAGTGTACCCTGCCTGCCTCACTCATTCCACCGAACCTTTCATCGACAATGCGTTTGCGCGCCAATTCTTGTTCGAAGACAATGCATCCCAAAATCGCAAACCTTTTCGATTGTCCATCATTTTCTGTCCCGATCCATATTGTACGACTCCGTCCTCACTGTCATACTAACAAACGTATTTGGATAGCAATTCGTAAAGAACTCACTCATTAGAAGAATTCACTGTTCGTAAAATTGATCGACGAGTGCGACGGCGTGGACAATTTCTTGAACATGATGAGCCGACGAAAGCTGCGATGGATCGGGATCGGTGGTGAAGGTGGATGATTAGGAGACGGAGACGGAGGAGACGAGGATCAAGATGTGGTCGGTGTGCGTGAATCCGAGAGAGTCGGAGGTGATTTGAAGAAGATATGAAATCGGGTGTGAATTTCTTAAAATTGATATAATCCATTATGAAAATCAGAAATGAAAAGGAGAAGATATGATTAGGATTCGGTAACAATTAAAATGGAATGATTTGATATGATTTGATTGTTTTTTTTTTTTCTAAAAAGCAAATAGTAATTAATAAGTTAAGGGTGGCTTATTGATAAATAAATTTTAAAAAATTATCTACTAATAATTTTTTTTATTTTTTTGTATTTATAAATTTAAAATCCTATTAAGAAATGTCATTCCTAAAAAAAACTTATTAAAAATAACCTCATCAAAAATTATACCCATAAAAACCTTATTAAAAAATAAAAACAATTCGAACATCACCTTACAAATCTAAACCGTTGAATTTTGAATTTAACCGAGATCCCCAACCGCACATATGCAGTTATCCCCCAACTATACATATGCAGTTATCCCCAACTACAGAGGATCTCATTTGCATTTTCACTTAAGATAGGTTTCAAAAGAATGTAAAATATAAAAAGTAAAAAAAGTCATTTATGTCACATTAACAGCACAACTGCAGCACAGCCTCACAACTCACAATTGCACTGAACGGACCCATCACTGTTATGATTCTTCATGTTACAGAAAATGTTTACCACAAAAAAGTAATTGTGAATTAATTACAACTTCTACACAACAAAAAGAAAAATATATTAAAACACAAAAAGAACATTGAACAACAGTACTCACAAAGCCAAAAAAGACCATTAAATGCACCATGCAAATTACCACCATCTATGGTGTAAGGACTCTGCCACTGCCCTCTCATAGGCACACATTGGAATAGGTGCAACAAATTGTGAATTAATTTTATGCAAATTCTAAAAAAGTTGAGAAAGAAGGATCCAAGACATTCAATGATATGCTATGGAGAGTATTTATCCACAATAACAAAAGTTGATGCTATGAATTTCAAGATGTAAATGTCTTATTGGACCTGGTTTGTAACAAGTCAGAGCTTTTGACTGAGTGATTACCTCGATATAGCGTGATGAAAGAACTCCGATCAAAAGGATATGAAATAGTTAGAGATGACATCTCAATTTTCTTTGCAACAGTTAACGTGTCGTAGATAGAAGTGTTGCTCTTGTGCCAACAACCAAATGATCAATGAGTAATCAGTGGAATGAGTTCCTCGACGATTAACATTACCGCAAACAATCTAGTGTAACTTCGGTATCAGTATCTTTAGAAGTAGTACTTCTTGTACAGAACTTTAAGAATAAATGGGAGAGTGGTATACTCTGGCCACTGGTGGTGGTGGTGGTGTGGGGTGAGGCAGAGGAAATATATTAATGTGAATCTTAATGAAAAAGGAGCATTGGACGGTCATCAAAAAAGGACATAATGAAACCCATATGAGAGCCAAAGAAAAATTATTTTAATTATAAGTTTTAATGAGATATTCAATGCCAGACAAAGTTGTTGATAGCTAGGAAGAAAAAAGCAAAGAAAGAGATAGGTATAAGATTTTCAAAGGGGGGAGCAAAAGGAGGAGAATATTTTGGAGCATGTTATTCGGAGAATTTCGTGGTCTATGTATAGAATATAGTATATGGAATAACTATATAGCATTACTAACTATTGTCCATGTACGTATCATTTTATATTTCAATAGTCACTTAAATAGTAGTGGTCAAATTAGTTGGTATTAGGAGCAATCCAGCTAGTATGTAGAATAGTGGAATTGTGTATCTAGATCTCCGCATCACACAACGACCTTATCAGCTCAGTCCATCTGCTCATTTATAAACTTGACGTACGAGAGGTTTGGAATCCATCAACCTGTTCTCCACAGCTCGAATAAGATTGAATATATTTCATTCTCCACATACGATCTTATCAGACGAGTCCATCTACTCACTTATAAACTCAATTATTTGGCCAAGAAGATTTGAAACTGTCCCCATGTTGTTCATGACACGGTCTGTTCATTATAGGAGGGTTCATTATGTATATAAGAAAGCTAGATTCGTATCGATCGAGACGACAACGGAAAATTCTGACTAGGACACATTGTACAAAGTTATTGTGGTTTGGTAGGGTTTGGTATGAGGAATTAGGGTTCATTTCTTTTCCGATGTTAACTATACAAGAAGAATTCCAACCAAACAAAGAAACAAAAGACCCCATCTTTTGTGGGTCTTACTCACACATATATACACTTCTAAGCTATTTGCTGTATAGTTTACGTGCTCCAGTCAATATCGTCCTGTCAATCAGTTTCTACTGTGCAAACACACATTCATATCCTTTTCATATACTATCATACACTTATTGGTCATTTAATGTTATGGTATATTGGTATTCATGGTATTTTATACTTATAGTTTATGTGTATTTTGGTTGCAGTAAACTGTACTACATTATTGTTTCTCCCATCAGAATTTTAAGAAGAATTATTGTAGTGACAAATATACATTAGGTAGATTTTTATTTTCTTGTATGAATATAAATATGATGATGTTAACATATCAAGGAATCAAGTCAAAAAAGATGGGGGCCGGCGCAGTTGCCTAGCCCCTCCTGCCCCATTTACTTGGAAAATAACATTTCATATGTGTGAAACTTATTGTGGCAAAAGCAAGCTAGCCAAAACCTGCTTTTTATTCATATGGATGTGTCACAAAAAATAATAAAACAAAACTAACACTTTCGTATCAGGACCAGAAACATATGTCCGTTTTCTCTACGACAAATGATCGATCGAGGTTTGTGAAGCTTACAAAGTATCACTATCTGTATATCCGTTGAGTCCAAAACTTGGGATATGCTTCTTCTTGATCGGTTAATCAAACTCATGATCTCTTATCAATTGTGTCGGTGAGGCATGTATGTGAAAAATATGCTACTGTAAACATAAGAGATGTTTTGGGCCTTGACCTAAGAGAGATCCAAAAGGACGGAGAGGGGTGTAGGTTGTTCCTAGTGTCATTTTCCAAGATGTACTCTCCGTTTCTATCGCTGCAACTTCAGAATGTGACCCAAAAATCCCTTCTTCACCCCACCCCGTTTTTCTTTCTCTTGTGTTTTCTACAATTCACTATCATTATTATGAAAACATTATAGGATTAGGTTGTTCATACGACGATGATCATCTTATCAAAACTGTGGTTTAAAAGCGAAATGTTGATAGTATCACAAATGATATAACATTACGTTGCAGCCTGTTAAAATGCCCAGGCTTTAGAGAACCGAGAACTTATAGATTGCTACAAGCTGATCACTAGTCCCAAAATGTGCTCATCAAAGCTCTATATGCATCTAATATTGCTTAACGAGATAGATTGTTTTCTCATGTTCGTATGAAGTATCGAACCCTTAATCATATGATCAACCTGAAAAATTATTTATCATGTAGCCAATTTCTTTCACCTAAGATGTCAAGAATACAACACTAATTCATAGCTCTCTGTATTTTATTTTATTTTGTCACTTTCCCCTTGTTTTCTTAATGAACCCTCTCAACTCCATCCTCATCTCCTTTTCCCCACACACCATTCTTTCCTTCCCTTTCCCCTCTCTCCCCCCTCCTCTTTCCCTCATCCTCTCCTTCCCTACACAAGCATGTCTGTTCTTTGGTACACCATTTGACATCTCCCTCCTTCTTCCTCATCATCTCTTGCCCGAAACCTTACCACACCAAACACAACCACAACAATCACACCAACAAAAACAACACAAATCAATCACACCAACAATCACACCATTATGAGGATGGAAGGCATCAGTTTCCTTCAACAACAACAACCATCACAACCCATCATAATCCCTGATCTCTCTCTCCACATCAGCCCTCCAAGATCATCATCAACAGCAACCAACCAAGAAACCACAGCCGCTGCCTACACCGAGCTCTCCCTCGCCCCTTTATCCTCCTCCTCCTCAACCCCCTCCCCTCATCCCACCACTCCCGAGCTCAACCTCCGTCCCCTAGGCCGCACCACCACCTCAGCAGCTCATAACAACGCTCCCTTCCCAGCAACGACTAATAATTCACAGCTCGCTAGCATCAGCAGTGGCACCACGAGCTCACCGTACCAAGATCTCGGCGGGCTGAGGCCCATCAAGGGCATCCCGGTCTACCAGAACCGGTCTTTCCCCGGCTTCCAGACCGAGAAATTGGAACCGAAGAATGTTTCCCTTCAGTACCCTTACCCTTCATTCGGAGGAGGAGGGTTTGATCCGGTATCATCTATGTTGGGACCGACTGTTCCTCCTCCCGGGATGAACTTCCCGGCGGCTGCCTCGTCGCGGTTCGGCGGGCTGCTGGGGTCCGATATTCCAGGGGCAGCCTATCAGTACCACAATGGAGTTGCTGGTGTTGGTAGGTTTCATCAGCAGCAGCCGCATCAGGGACATTTTCATCATCATTATGGGTTCGTTGATAGCGTGGCGGCCAGCAGGGCTAGGTTTTTCCCTAAGCTGCCGACGAAGCGGAGCATGAGGGCGCCGAGGATGCGATGGACGACCACGCTTCATGCTCGGTTTGTTCATGCCGTGGAGCTCCTTGGTGGCCATGAAAGTATGATGAGTTTTGTTCATGAATAGAGTATTAGTACATTCTATGTTGCACAAATGCATAGAATAAAGGATATTTTTGATAAGTTTTTTTTTCTTTTTTTTGGAATAATGGAATGATGAAGTTTGATATGATTACTCGATTTCGGATCTGATTGGGAGGAGTTTGATAGATCGTTTGTGTAGGGGCGACTCCGAAATCCGTGTTGGAGCTGATGGATGTCAAGGATCTAACGCTCGCGCATGTCAAGAGTCATCTCCAGGTGAGTTAGCTTGCACTCGCCTATCTCTCGATCGAACTTGCATAACTTCTGTTGTAATGATCCACTGAGATTCAGTCTTGAATAACTAGACGGACCTTAAGATGAAATGAAGAATGAGTTCGTACCCATTTTTGGTTTTTGAGTGTGTTTTGATGGGTAGATTAGCTTGTTGAATGTAATCCTTTCTTGGTGCAGCTTTTTCTAGCTGCTGCATTGATCTGTACGAGGGAAGAGGAGAGAGGGAGGGGATTGCGAAAAAGTAGAATCATCATTTCACAATAATGCAAACATGATTAGTAAAAATGTAATAATAGCCCCATCAAACACATCAACCTCGTGATTAATATTGAGAGAATCGAGCAAAGACTAGTCATTGAAAGCCTCCAATTCCATTATCATCATGATCTAATAATATGAGAGAGAAATATCTAGCTATCTTCTTCTTCTTGTTGTTGATATTGCGTTTATTTGATCGCATTAATTCTTTGGTGACAATAATTAACATTATTGACCATCTGTTCATATGTAGCTCTATATCTTTATATGCATCATGCAAGATTCAGGGTTGTTTCGTTTCCGATAGACGATATATGTACTAGTGAAACTTTACGTTTGACGATTTGTTCGTGTTCTTGTAGATGTATCGAACCGTGAAGGCAACTGACAAACCAGCAGCTTCCTCGGGTACGTTGAATCTCGCCATCAAATTTCTAATGTCTCTTCTTCTAATTGGTTGTTTTCTTATGAGACATGAGCAGTGTGATAACGATACACGACCATGGTTACTGATACTTACATCGCAAGTCGTATCCTAGCAGCATGTCTAGCATTATAACCGAGCTATGTCGTATAAGATTCTATTGCATTTGCTTTAATATTTGATGCATAGGCTTTGTTTATTCTCGTGAATATCTTCTCTCATGCATCCAAGGGTTTAGTTTGACAATGCAATAATTTGAGCTACTTTTGACTGATCAAAACCGAACTTAAATGTAAGGAAACCATCATCTCATGTGCTCCATTCTCACGCTCTTGCAATTTTTTTCTCTTCCCTTTAATGACACCAAGAGGACATTTACCAAGATCTCGGAATTTATGTTGACAAAAACTTGTTCTCTTCATAATTATATCAGGTCAATCCGATGGCTCGGGCGATGATGACTTGTGCATATTAGGGAGCTCAAATCAAGCTGAGAATGGACTCGGAAGAATGGTGGACAAGAGAGGGTCTTCGGATCATCATCAAGGAATCGATTACCCCTCGAGCCTTTGGAGCAATTCGTCAAGGTAACACCTCAAGCTCTCGTCCCCCTTTTCATCTCCAAATCCTCAAATTTCCAATATCTAGTTTCCTAAGGTTGGACTTATAACACAATGCGATATATGTACACACTTGCACTTTTTCTTTTCCTAGCCTTCTCTTTATATGGATGAATGAGAGTACTATGAAATCAAGACTTGGAAAATGCAAATCCACGTTTGCCCATGTAATTATTTTGAACTTTTTTTTTTTTGTCAAAACAGTGTGGTCTTCGTGTTGCAGCTTTTGCTTTTTCTCTGGTTTCTTCTCTTTGATTTTCTTCCTTGGGATATGGTGTTGGTCTAGCTAAGTCTTAAAAGCAACAGTAACAGCTTAAAGTTCTTCTCATTTAATAGGGTCCGGTAAATCTATTGGTGTCTCATTTTGAAATAAGAGACAACATAGGAATGTTATAGGAATCATTCTAGTTACACGGAGGATCAACGAACTCATCACTTGACCGATGAAATCATCTAATCAGAGTTACCGATTTTATATCCTAGTGGACAAGAACAGCATTGAAAAGAAAAATATATAGACCAAATACGTTAGTGAATGTACGCTCAATTAACATATGATCCATGCTAGAGGTCTATCATGGAGTGGAAAAACTAGCTGCTAGCCGGCACATGAATCGAAGAAATTAGACTCTCCAAGCTGCTATTTTCAACCAAGTAGATGTGCATTCAACCAGTTCAACTTCAATTAGGAAAATTGAATAGGCAGTGATGTACAGCCGTTTCTGCTGTGGTAATGTAACTAATCTACCCAGCTTTTTGGTCAATTTAGCCACATTTGAATTAACCCAAACTTTCAATGCATTGATCGATCATGAAACCAAACTGGAGTGGCATTATAGTTTAGTTGGTTCCCAAGTTGGCATTGTATTATTAAAAATATAATTATGCAAATTGAAAATAAGACCAGTTCACATATATATATATACTTAACTCCAGTTTCGGGTATTACTGGACTTTCTAGCTAGGAGCGAGGCATGGCTTCCGTGGTCATTATAGCACTCCCCTGATCTAATCGATGCTCATCGCGATCCTGGCCCCTTCTTGATGTCTTGTAGTTGCACTGTGAATATAGTTTTAAGTTTGAAAACAACTATTGACCCCTAGGGTTATAATGGCTAAAAGAATTTAATTTTGCATCATCATTCTCAAATGCCGAAAATTTCTTTGAAGGCAAAGACCTTGTGAAATTTTACCAATTAATACCATCTTCTGATTCTTTTTTTCTTAGTTTTATTACCAGTAACTCCTTAAAGCCTTGGGAACTTTGATTTTAGATAAGAGAAAGCAAAGACTAGTACCATATTGAGAAGCCTAGCTAGGGTGCAAGTTGATATTCATCTCATGCAAACTATTATTGATGCTATGCTATATATATTGAAGCTATGATTTTCCACCATGGATAGAGGTGATATATATTGATATATAGCTAAGCCAATTAGATGATAGGGGCAAAGAGTTCCCTAGATCACAACCATTGTACCTTTTGAGTGCTTGAGCAAGGCATATGACCTTTTTATTTTCGAATGATTGCTAATGTATTTGCATGCTTTTATTTGCTATGATTCTTCAGTAGCAGAGATACTTGGGCACAAAGCAATCCTACGAACATGATCGACATTGCTCGGAGAGAAAAGCTAATAACTTCACCTAGCGCAAAAGTATGCACCACCGCGATTATATAGCGCGCTGCAAATTATTCTTGTTCTAAAGCCTTAAACTAATCTGGTTTATGGATTGATATGAACAATGCATGATTCATGCAGGAGCAGGATTCCGGGAGGAGATCGAGCTTGTTGGAGGAAAAGAACCCGAGCTTGGAGTTTACGTTAGGGAGGCCGGACTGGTAGTGATCATATAGATACTGACTCATAGTTAACTAGTTAGCTAGTCGAGACGATTGGAGATGTTAAGAGGAGTCTTCTCTCTCAATGTACAGAGAAAACACATACATAGCAACGAGACAGGCATGCATAGATCAAAAGGGAAGGGTAGCGTGTCACGGTCGATGAGTATCGTTATTTCCTTCGTCTATATGTTGCGATGATGTCTCAGTGCATGTAAACGTTTTATCTGTACATTGAGATTCCAGTGATCAAGAGAAATTTTCACTTCCAAAGGTGATTCATATGTGGATGAAGAAGTTAGAAAGTAGAGTCAGGATATGAGATCATCATATATATATATATGCAGGCTGCAGGCATGTATAGCTATAGGTTTTCTGCAACTCAATGCCTTAAATAGTAATAAGATCAATATCGTTGGAGTTGAGTTAGTGATACATTCATGAACTTAAATAAACCGTAAAGAAGTAGAATTAGTGATAGCTAGGGACAATCTAAAAGGTGTTATAAACGATCAAAGTGTTTAAAAGGTAAATTTGTGCCCCTTCAAAAAAAGGTAAATGTGTGAAGTATAGCCTTCCGCATGATTGGATAATCGGTTTATTCCGTTAGTTAGATTGAGCATTACTAGCTAGTTATGTTAGAATGTTCAAACAATGAAAGATGTAAGCCTATGATTTATGATAGCTCTACGTAATCTGTCAATATCAAAAAGTTGTTGCTTATCCTATTTTCATATCTTTTGTTAATTTCCATTTCAATCCTTTTTCTTAGCTTTTGTGCAAGCATAGGTCATATTCAATTTTCTGTTGCACCTAACGATTTTCTTTTGAAATATTGTGTTCTCTCACTATAGTTGCTACTGTATATATGCATCACAGGAGATGTTAGGCTCAATAACAAGGGAAGAACTTCGCGGGATCAGTCAGCCAAATGGAGGGCCGATCTCTTGACGAGAGAGATCCGAATGTTAGGACTTAAACTCAAAAGAAGGGTTCAACCTGTTGGGAAAAGTCGGTGAGTGGTGCAACGAAAATTGCCCAGTACTTTTCCCTCGCTGCGTTATAAAATTGGGATAAATAAATAACCCAAAAATAAATAAAGTCGACACCAAAATTTAACGTGGAAAACCCCTTAAAAATAAAAGGATAAAAATCACGGGACCGTTGCGGTACAAAAATATCCACTAAAGAGGGATTACAAATATCGTCCCTAGACTGTGCTAGCGGATTACAATCACCAGGATAACGCTAACTAATTTTCCTTCTCTAACGGAATAAAATTATACCCGTAGAGGATACCCCTCAACACTCCAAACTGGATATTTTTTCTAACTCTTCTGGTGTTATTTTTGTGTTTGATGTGTTGTATTAATTTTCTGCCCCTTGATGCCTATTTATAGGAAACAGAAGATGATGTTTTTATTCCTTCGTCGCCTTAATTTCTTTGCCGCTTGACGAATTGCTCCTTTCTTTTTCTCGAATTCTCTCGCGCATGGATCTCCTACAACGTTCCTGAATGCTCCCGAGTACAAT
>JAOVYX010016955.1:0-23321 GCA_035668315.1 Drosera spatulata | reverse complement strand
CTTTGGTTTGTTTAGCCTTGTCATGGACTGGGTCTATGACGGCATAACGTCACGTGCCGGGCACTCCGGATTTCGGGACGTTACATTAACCAAAGCCTTTAAGGTCCGGGAGGCCCTAAGGACGCCTCCATCATAAAAAAAAATAAAAGTACTGCTGTTTGTTGTAAGAAGGTTTCGAAATGTTGTATTGACATTAAATTTTCCTCAAAAAAAAAAAAAAAAAGAAAAAGGAAAAAGGAAAAAAAATTGGTGTCTAGAATATAAACAAATAGAGACAAACCATTGTGTCATACTGTCTCAAATCATGAAAATCATATGACTCATTCATCTTGGTATATTTGGATTGTATATATAAGGATTCGACTAAAAAAATATAAGCGGAAAAACTCTGGTAATCATGCAAAAAAATAAAAAAGTAAATAAAGTATACTTTAAATCTAACTACTAAGAACAACTATAACTTAAAATGTCTTATAGTAAATAGAGAGTTATAAGAATATGTACATAAAAATGAAAGAATAGGATGATTGATGCTGTAGTGGTTAGTGTTTCAAAACTATGCTCCAAACATCTTATAGTTTTGATACTTTTGCAAACCAACAGAGGACACATAATACTCCACAGCTTCTTCTAAGGATTGTTATTTATAAATGATGATGAGAATATTATATTGAAGTACTCTACTATTATGAGCCTAACGTTTCTCCCATTCAATTAAATAATCCCCCCTCCTCATCTCCCATTTAACAAGTATCCGTTGTCGTGCAGTGGTTGGGTTTCCCCCCAATCTCTTTCTTTCCCCTCTTTCTTTCATTCTACACGATGGATACAAATCAACCTTTACATAATCTAGCACAAGTGTTCTAAAACGGACAACGAAATTATGCACGTGCGTGTTAATAGAAGAACTTTATGTGTTCGATTTCTCATGTTGTCACCCTCTCCATCACTGACTTCCTTTTCTTCTTCAACTCTCTTCTTCATCTACTTTTTATTGTCACACTCTTCGTCCTCGTCCTCAAACTCGTGCCAATAAAAACAACCAAAAGAAGCTTCAGATGTAATAATAATGTACCCAGAAAATAACAGAAGCCTCAAGTCATTCCCATATGAATTCGGCTAAGCAACATTAAAATAAAAACATCCTGAGTTTTGTTCATCCAGATGAACAAATCTGTTTTTTTTTTTTTTTTTTTGATGCAAAGTTCTATATCTATTCGGAGTTCTAGAGTACTGTGATTTTATGGGTTTCCACAAATGATCACCATTGGTGCAGTTTTCCCAAAATTATGAAAACACGATCCAGATTTCTTCGTCGAGTGATCACAACTCCCACCTAAAGCACTTAAAGCACAAACTATGGCCGGCATACGTAACCATTCCTACATAATCATTCAACGACGTTTGATGAAATGTCGCAAAGAGACCTGCAAGATGTTCAATGAAATGACACAAAGAAATAGGATGTCAATTCAAACGGAAACAGAACGCCAGGTCATGGAACAACATGGCAGAATCAACGATAAAAGAAAAACATGCTTCTTTGCATGATCAAAAAACTCCAACGCACTGTTTACATAACACAGGTGTCTGTTTCATTCAAACAGTAAACAATGGACTTGTTGTTTCTTTTTGAAAAAATTATACAAATATGTAAACAAAAATTTATAACATGATATCCATAAAATTGAAAAAAAATAATAAATTTTTATTATTAATTAAAATAAAAAAATTAAACTGACGCACTGTTTGAAACAGTGTTCCTCAAACAGTGTGCAAATACAAATGAAACAGTATGTTAGTTCAGTTTTCTCAAAAAAAAAATTGCAATGAAACAAACTAATAACGAAAACAAAACCACAAAGATACAAAATCAAATGCATATTTTTTCAAAATCATTTTCTTCAAGCTAATCACAAGATTGTACATACTGAGATGACTAATGATCATCGTTGTCAAATGAATTAGTATGTATCTCTTTCTTTATCTAAACTCCTTCTCCAACCATGTTGGAAGCAAGTACCATGGACAAGCAGTTTCAAGTCTTATATACTCATTCTCTATATAGCATAGACGAATATTTAAAAAATATCATAACAACGCTGGAAATGCAAAGTGTAGATTTTGTAGTAACAAAAAACTAACACTGCTCTAAAGATAATAAAACATGATATGTAGATATGCGAATTTCATAACATTGCATAGTGTTGAATGGTGCGATGTACAATAAATAAAAAAGTAACAAACACCATTTTACTATTAAAAAAAAAAAAAATTCTTGATAGGTATCCATACGGAGTTTTAATTACACAAAAGTACCGTAGTGTAATTTCATTCCTATCGTATAACCTATAATCAATTAAAAGATCATTTTTTTCCAAATATAATTATTATATTCAAAATTCAATTACCTAAATTCATTATTTTTAAATCTAACAATGAACTAGCGACGTCGAACTGACGACGACGACGACAACGAAGAACTCACAACGACGAACTGACGATATGATGGCGATGAACTAGTGACAATGACAATGACAAATTGACGACGACGTCGACGAAACGATAACGAATTGTAGGCGAACTGACGCATTGACCACAACAATTACCAGTGGGGAAACTGGTGGTGGTGGTTGTTGTGACGGCGTGTGTAGGAGATGGAGTTCGGGTGTAGGGGAGATGAGATTTGGAGGCAAAACACAATATTGACATAGGAAAAAAAAAAGAATAAGAATTATGTAATCTTCAAAATAGGCAAAAATAATAATTTTTGATAGAGATTTGATTTTTGCAAAAAAGAAGAACAGAAAAATATACTTAAACCCTTTGTATTTTAACTCGAAGACATTTAATCCCCCATATTTTAGAATTATACAGATAGTTCCCTGCATCCCTTATTTTTGGACATTTAACCCCACAATTTTTAATACTTTGCCCCCTATTTTGAAATTCAAAGGATTTATCTGTATATTTTCAAAGTTTAGATAGTCATGTGCAAATTAATGAAAATCCAAGGGAATTAAGTGTATTTTTCCCCACAAAAAAAATGGTAAGGTAGTATCTCATCAGAAAAAAAGGTAAGGTTCTTATTGAGAGTTTTTTTTTTTTTTTTTTGGCTAAGTAGTACTTTGGAGTAATATTTTCTACTATTAATGACAGAAAATATACACATATTGTTCTTTACTATTTGAAGATACCATACTCCATAAAATCAAATTTTACAAACTATTTATTTTCAATAAGGAGACCATAGTGATAAATCAATAGATCTCTAAATCTAGTAATGCATACCCATTTTGAGATCAACATTGTGATGCAATGGCCTCGATATTAAACGTGTTCATGAAATTTTGAGATAAAAAACTGTTTACAGTTGGTTTAGAGTTTGTATTGGTTTCTGAATGATATCGACCAAGAGACAATAACAATACCTAAATCACAAAAAATGTCTGATTTACAATGTGAAGAGCCCACAGTAAATGTCTTGTGTAATCCAAATCCTTTGTTAGCCATAGATATATACTATCGACCCCCAAAAAATGCTCAACCTAATATATCAACACAACTCATTGTCTTTTTAAATACCATGATCTCTATCTATAATTATATTTTAAATAGTAATAAATTTATTCTTCCTTCGTCACATAATACAGACGATATTTTTTTTTGAACTGTCCTAATTTACTTATAATTTTTTCTCACAACAATTTCACTATCCCTGAAAAATATTCTTTCTTTATCAAATTCCATAAAATTCAACACATACGTAAATTCTCGCGTCGCATCAAACTATTGTAATTATTATGGAATGAAAAAAAAATTTTAATTGAAAAATAAAATAAATTGAATTAAAAAAAAGTGATATCGAAAAAGGATCAAACTCAATGTGTACGGGAAATCGATCACTGTCATGTAAACTTCACATGCAAATTCCATCTTGCAAAAATTGGATGCCAACAAACATGACTAATCTATAACTAGATCAAAACCAAAGATATGTTTGGTATTAGACTATTCATTGGAATAAGGTGAATGTGAATGTTTCACCTTTGGTGGTACTAGGGTTTCACCCTCTGCTCGAAGACGAATCTCAGATTCGAAAACTTGCCGTGATTGTCGAATCGCTACCGGCATCGAGAATCACCACTTATCTCCACACGATATTCCACTTCTCACGGTGATGGCCTTGGAGACGAAGACGGTCAGAATCGACGCCAAATCATCACTCCGATCTTCAATTCACACAGAAACTCTTCTTTTTACTACGATCTATGGGGAATCACCCCCGCCCGCTACAGCGGATCTCAGATCCAAATCGCGAATCTTGGGTCTCCGTCTTTGATTCCTATGGGGACCATCCCACGTCGTTGATTCCGATGACTCCATCTTGGCCTTGTTGGTGCCATCGAGGATGTTCGCTTTTGTCTAATATTTTTAATTATCAATCACTCTTTTACCAATCAACCGCATTTCCCCACTGGTGCTGACGTCGTCCCTGAATCAGCCTCTCCAAATCTGTCACAGAAACCCAAGAATTCCCGATCGCCCCCTATTCGATGACCTCGTCCGTGATCTCGCCTCCGGTGTCGCCTTAGCAGCCTTCGGAGGAGGAGTGGAGGGTTGCACCATGGCTGATGAAGGTGTGAGAATAGAGATGAGTGGAATTTGTGTGGTGTTGGTCGGAGAAAGAGGAGAGTGGCGATGGTCTGCCAGCTGCCTGATGGAGGATGATTAGTTAGGATTTGAATGATTTAATTGTATATGGGAAATATGTTGGTGCAACGTGCACAAGCCAACATAATGCCGCGGAGCAGTTTTAATCAAGAAGATTCAAATATTTTAAATTTTAAAAAATCAAATAAAAATTTTAGAATATATAACACTATTCATACTCAATAAAACACTAGTTGATGGCTAATCAATATTTAGAATATAAGTCATACTAGTTTACTATCTCCGCTCAGCGCGGATTGTTAGTACATTTTTATCGCTATGTGTTAAGTTAAAAAATAATAAAATTATGCATTATAAGTACGCAGTTATTTATCTCAATATATGATTTTAGTTATCAATTTTTTTTTCAAAGAATCAAAAGAGAACATATAGATAGTAAAACAACATTAACCTAATGGATTATTATGAAAATTACTCATTGGTATCACTTTTGGATCTTTTTTACCAATAAGTGACACCCCATTATATAATTTACCATTTGGTTTTTAAAAAAAAGAAATGCTTGGGCTTTCTATCCTTCATATGATAGTTCACCTTCCATTTTTATAACCTCCCACGATTCCAATGAGTCAATTAATGATTCTTTCCCTTTCCATTTGGATCAATGAACACAATCAATCAAACAATTATTCGATCTTTGATTCTTTTTTTTATGTGCAACGTCTTTTTTCTCTATTCACCTCCATCTCCATCCATTTTCTCCGATTCATCCACGTCAAAATTTCTTATTCTCCTTTCACATCTATATTTTTTGTTCTGTCATGGCCGATGATTTCTTTCTATTATGTTGTAAGTTTGGGATTGAGTCAAGCATCATAAAGTTTATGTTCGCTGATGCATTTGAAACATTGGTGAGACGATTGTGTGAGCGGTGGCCTCATATATCTTGAGATGATGTAAAGTTATTCTACTCGGTCCCGGGACATGATAGGTGCATTATGCGCAATCAAAGTGACATAGAGTCGATGCTATCCTTGGTTCAAGTTCTAGGCCTAAGGCTCGTTGAGGTCAGGGTTGAGATCAATAATTTTTATTCTTTATGTGCCGTAAACAATTCGCAAATGATGCTTGGGATGGGCATCAATGACACATTGTGTATTTCACTGGACACAGTGCCCGTGTCTCACACGTTTGCCAACAGCTCCGTGTTGTTCCTGTCCCATGCTCCTACGCAAAATGATGTTAGATAGATAGAGTTATATATGTCGACCTGTAATCATCTGATTTGTCATGAAGATGTTGATACAACAAGAAAGCAATCCGTTTTCGACAGACCCAAGTGTTTGCTCTCCTCAAATTGGAATTCTCTTATTCGTGATAAAAGTACTTTACAGGATTTGATGAATCAAAGAATTACTAACATGTATGCTCAAGTGTGCTTAAGATAAACAGGTACTCTGTCAGACACTGGATACCAGACTGTCACAATCAGAATGGAAAATGCTCTGGGTAGAATGACAGTTATAAGATCAGATAAGTCTTCAGTAAAAGCTCTGGACAGAACAGGTGGTCTAATAACAGATAAGACTTATAGGATTTGTGGTGATTGTGTCTGAGATAGTAAAGTCGTGAGAATCAGCGCAGTTGTGATCAGATTAGTTCTCAGAGTTATTCAAGAAGGTCTACAGACTGTTAGCAACAGATCAAACGGGTTGAATCAAACTTTTGAAAGATATATGCTCAGACGCTTATCTGCTATTCTCTGTCAAAGTCAAACGAGACACGTCATATGACTTCTTGAAAAAAAAATTGGGGGTTGATTGGAGAGCAAGCCTCAAGCCTTGGTCTATATAAGGTATTTGACTACAGAGCAAGAGCATCGAAAGAATTCACTTCTGCATTCTCACTTTCAAACCAAAGTGATCAAAGTCTCTCTCTCTCTCTCTCCTCATCAAAAAAACTTTCAAGTGTTCATCAAGAATCAGTTTTTTCTGGAACATCATGACGATGACAACGACTGGTGCAAGTCTTCTTACTCTGTGAGTGTGTTCCTTTTGGTCATCCGTTGAGATTGGGTGGTGTATAATGCGGAAGCATTTAGTGATAGATTTGTTGAAATCTGATTATGTGTAAAGGTTAAAGTGATCCTAAAAACTCAATCTGTTGAACTGTGATCCGAGGTGATCTAGTGGATTTCCTTCTCAGTTAGTAAACTGCTAATAAGAGGAAGAGTGGATTAAGTTCAAATAAGTCAGTTAACACTGACTCGACTCTGAACCACTATAAATTATGTGTTCTTTGATTTTGCTTTTATCTTCTTTGATTCAATCACCGTTATCTTGCTAGTCTGATCAAAATCAAGACTCTATTAATAAGAATCTTGATAAATCACTGTTTGATCATTGATATGATTGGTTAGATCATATATTCCTCTATTATCTGTTTGACAGAAGAGTTGGACACAGATTCTTGATCGATATTTTTGGATTAGTAATTTGGTTAGATTAGTTGATAGATTGATCATCATTTGTTCGATTTTTGAGTCAGATTGGTTGACTATGATCAGAGTTGTTTGTCTAATCTGTTTCGCACAGATTATTGTTTTTCGCTGCATAGGTAGCTTTTAGTCAAAAATTTTTTAGAACAGCCTATTCACCCCCCCTTTAGTCTGTTACTGTTACAATCATGAACTTACACGTGAGATAGGGCAAATATTTGTTGGTGGATCTGTGCATTTCAAGGAATGTCTTTCGAAATATGCAACGGAGATGGGATTCTCATATGTGATCAAACGAAACACCAAGAAAACCATACATGTAGTTTGTAGTTCACGCATTGACGCAAGCTATGAGGTTTATGAGGGCATCTTTAAGCTCCGTCAATGGTTTTGTTTTCATTAAGAAGATGAATAATATGCACACATGTGGTCTATTCTAAACAACTGTCATAGCTCAAAAAGGATGAGCTCCAAGTTGAATCGATCGTGTTAGTGAGAATGAATGCATCAATCCGATCGATATCATGAACCATTTCAAGGCGGACTACGATTTGAACGTTACATACAGGAAAGCTTGGAAAGGGTTGGAGAAAGGAACGGGAATAAAATATGGTGACTTTATCTGATCATTTAGTATGCTTAAGCCTTACATCGATACACTGTTGCACACCAATCCAGGGAGTCATATTGTCCTGAATGTCGATCCTGATTCTCAAGGGTTTTCTTCTCTTTTAACGTGTCAAGAGTTGGTTTCCAACAATGCAGATCGATGCTTTTTCTCGACGGAAAATTTTTCAAATGAATATTCAAAGGTGTTATATTAACAATGATATCAAAAGATGGCGATCAAGGTAAATATTTTTTTCTAAATAATGGAATGGATGAACTGTTGCACTGTTTTTAAGGATGTCAACACTATGTTAAATGAAGCAATGTTTTATAAGGAATGACGCACTGTTGTTAAGCAATAGATACAAACTCTCAATAGATACGCACTATTGTTAAGCACTGTTATTAAATCTTCTTAGGTGTTTTTCCATTGGCTTTTGCGGTTATCGATTCGGAGACACAAGAAAGTTGACTACGGTTTTTGAGCAAGCTAAGAAAACTTATTCCGGACGATCGTCATATTAGTTTTATATCAAACCGGAACCTTGGTCTGTTGGACACATTCCTACTTGACCGCTATTCATTTTGTTTACATCATTTAGAACAAAATCTTGGAGCCAATTTGAACGGCAGGTAGTTTACCACCTCTTTCCGTGAGCACCTTGTGAACTCGTTCAGTGCTTGTGCCAAAACCTCGTCTTGTATTGATTGCTTTAATAAGACGGAGAAGCTGAGGGACGAAGGTTTGATTGTTGATTACTTCCTTAAATCATTACCACTGGAGGGATAGGCAAATTCTCATGGTGGATATTGTCGATATGGAGAGTTCACATCTAATGCAATGCAGTAGAGTCACTTAGTAATTGGTTGTTGGATGTAAGAGACTTTCCGATCACATAAATGATCGATAAGGTTCGATTAAAGCTAAGTAACTGGTTCAACGACCGGAGGGAAGAGCCAGAGAAGTGGTATGGATTTTTATGTCCCACTATTGCCCCGAAACTGAACACGCTTGTGAAGTGAGTTGCTGCTTCGATACCCTTTTTGAGGTGTTCTCAGACCCTTCAGCCTCTGTCAACATAGGCACAAAGACATGTTCGTGTTTTGATTGGCAGTTAAAGGGTTTTTCGTGCATGCATGGAATGACCATCATTGCCCAATATTCGTTGAAGGTTGAAGATATTGTGGAACCATACTTTCACATCGTGAGCTATCACAAGAGCTATGAGGGTATCATATTTCTGTCCCTTCGTCGATGGCATCTGAGTGTTCGATGTCTATGCAAAGTGACCTTGCTCCTCCATCTTCTAGCAAGCAACCAGGTCATCCTCGAAAGAGAATATTTTGTTCAACAGGAGAGTTGGTGAAGAGGATAAGGTGTTCCAGATGTGACAAGATTGGGAATAATAACAGCCGGACATGTAGGGATGATTAACCTAGGAAGTTTTTATTTTAGAATCCATGTTTTTATCGCATATTTAAATTAACAGGTGCACTGTTTTGTTTTTGTTATGTTGTTTGAGATTCTATTTTTACCGCACTGTTTTGTGTTATATATGCACTGTCTTCGGGAGATAGGGAAGCATAACAGCCGGATATGTAGGGAAGCATCAACCTAGGCATTTTTTTTATTTTAGAATCTATGTTTTGTAGCACACTGTTTAAATTAATAGGTGCACTATTTTGTTTTTGTTATGTTGTTTGAGATTCTATCTTTTCCGCACTGTTTTGTTTTATATATGCACTCCATTGCTTTGTTATGCGCGTTGTTTTTGTTTGCAACTGGTTTTGCATATTTAATTTACTTCTTGTTGTGTTCTATATGTAGATTCTATCTTTAGCGCATTATATTAGATCCCATGCACTGTTATAATTTTAGCCGATATGGTTGTGTTGCATCTTCGTATGTCATGATCAAATTATATGTAGTTGGATCTGAACAATTAATTCGAAAACCATAGAGAATTTAATATTGGATATAGAATGAGAGGCAAGTATGATAACGAAAACATAGGCTTCGACAACCAGTCTGGCTATCTAAAACGTAACCGATTCAAAATTTACTAAACATAGTCTTCAATGACAAAAGGTTCAAGTAAGAAAATGTTGATAATGATCATTCTAGGCTGAGGTCCTGGTAACAACACCAAAATTATCCTTACCCTCATTCTCTTCACCTCCTTGTCCGATATCTCTGTCAATATTACTCTCTCATTAATGATCATGTCCATCAAACAACACATGATAAGGCCATAATCAAGTGAACCGGAACATTGTTGTGGGTAATTAGCATACAATTCAAAATTGGGCTCGTATTCCACGGTGTTCTCTCTGACCTCTTCGTCCCCGAATTATCGAATAACTGATACCATTGATAAGTGGCATTTATATCACTTATTTACATTATTTTACACTTGACTTTAGGTGCGTTTTCATGTATTTCAATAAATTTTAGTATCATTTTAAGTAATTTTACAACTTTAATTAGTTGTATGAGTGTTTTGAGTATTATTGCATGTGTTTGATATATGTTTGCATTAAAACAAGTCTTTTTGGAGTCATGTGACACTTTGCTGTTGAAATTTCCTGGTTACTGGTCTCACTTTGTAAATAATGGTTCATCCAACTCCGATTGATTTAAGCTATGAACTTTATATCATTGAAAACCTCAAAATGTCTTCTTTCTAGTGCACTTTGAATCCCATCAAACGAAGGTTTGTGTAAAGAGTTATACTTGTTTTCGTACAAGATGTTTTTCACTTTCGTAAAATCGTGTTAAGTAATGTTTTGATTTTTACCTAGGTAATTCTTCCTCTTTTATATCATATCATTGGCCTAATAATGTGATGATAGGTATCCTTGATATTTTGGTATATAGTATGTCCATATTCACCCTATTTTATCTTATTACTAAATATAATATAATTGAAAAAAAATAAAGTAATCATCTTGGACTTTTTTTCTAATCAACTCAATCATGTATTAACTTTAATTTTGAGGGTCCCTTGTCTTGTGATGATTTGAAACACCAATAATGTGTGAACATAGACATTTTGCCTTGTTTAAAAGAGGGAGATCGTGCAGGTAAGAAAAAAGAGCAAGAAATCAAATCAATATATGTTAATAAAGAAAAAATAGCATAAAAGGGACTTACTACTCTATCTCTTAGGTAGTCTTTTGTTTTTCTCTACTACTTTCTTTTGTCCATTGTTTTATTGTTCCCCTTAAGTAACCAGAGGAGAGGAGAAGGGTAGGAGCAAGGATTTCATACTGTTTCAAGGGTTCATCAAGCTAAACCGTATCATACCGAGAAGGAGCCGGTCTTGCTAGAGATAACTTTGCACTTGAGTTTCTTCCTCATCTTGGATTGCTTTGGTTGTAAAATCCCTTACACCTTGAAGCTACTTTGTTGTTGTCATGTTATAAAGTTTAATGAAGTTATTGTGTTCTTAAGTTATGTATTTGTCTATTTTTAAACTGACCAGATATTTGAAACTAAGAATCATGTATAGTTCACTCTACAAGTTTAAGTGTGTTTGTAACAATTTTATCATGAGCTAAACTTCTTATACTTGAGATGATGATGAAGTTTTTCATGTGATTTAACCAATAATGAGTTAAGAAGAGTCAAATATTACAAGATCTAGAGTCATTGAACAAGTTGGAACATATGCATAATCTTGACAAATAATCTTGTTCTAGAATTTCAAGTTAAGGATAAAATGGTAACATGTATCATTGAGGTTTTAAAAACCAACTTGTAAAATTAGTTTTTAAACACTTAGAAGAACTAGAGAGCCTATTTAGAAATAAGAGACTCTTTTGTGGCCTTTAACAAAACCATGATATTTGATAAATGGTCCACCTAACTCTAAGATGAATATAATTGGTACATATGAAAATAAATCTTGTAATTTATGATTTAATCATACATATAACGTTGTTGTGATTAAAAAATTTTGTGATTCGTAAAAATTACAGAATATATAAATGTTAGTTAAACCGAAAGAAAAACTAATATCTAAAGAAACCGACAACATTAGCATAATTGACGTTAAATAGGCATATTTATATATGGTCTTTATGTTTTGATGCTTAATGACTTCTTATTCTAAATTGTGCAATCTTTATTATCACATGTTTTACCTTAAGAAGATACTTGCGTCACCTCGACGGAGTTGCATATTAGAAAATTTGATAATACGATCGGAAAGGATTAAATTGATAACTCTAAAATCTTAACTCATTAGAAGTTAATGAATTGATAAACAGATTTGTCATCCCAAGTCTTTTAAAAAACCAGAACACTTTGTTAATTTAAACTAATTTCCATCATCTCAAAGTCCTTTAAAATCACTTGTGTGTGTACGTACAAGGAAAACAAAATCCAAAATTTCGATCACTCAAATTTTGCTAAGGTGTCCATCCTAGTGTTTACTTTCTATTGTTCCTGTGGGATCGGTACTCTTGTACTCTCCACTCTATTAATGAATGACACGTGCACTTGCGTTGTAGGTCCAAACAATGATTAGTTTGGTAGTGTTCAAGTTTTTGGAACCGTTGCCGGGGACATAAGGCAACCAACATTAGGGCCAACACTCTTAGTTATAGATTGAGTCATTTTCTTATTTATTCGATATTTTATTTTCATTAATGTATGAGAAGGACTCGTAGCGCCAATTTGTTTCCTTTTGATCCAGAACCAGAAAAAACGTGTCATAAATTAAGAAAAGTAAAGCAAATTAATGCTAGTCTTCCTTCTATACTAATGAAAAAATATTGAACAATTTCATCGGGATGAGGTTGTGGTTCAACAAAAAGCTCTTCGTGACTATGCACTTCCAAAAGTCTCGGGGAACTTCACTAGTATTCGTAGGCCCACCATTGCAGTAAACAACTTTGAAATTAAGCTGGGAGTGATTAAAATGGTTCAGGGGAACCAAGTTTGTGGATTGCCTAACGAAGATCCCAATTTACACATCTCATCCTTTCTTAAAATATGTGACACTTTTAAGCTGAATGGTGTTTGTGATGACGCTATTCATCTAAGGTTATTTCCATTCTCATTAAGAGACAATGCGAAGATTTGGCTTCATACATTACCCGCAGGGTCGGTTACCACTTGGGAAGATTTAGCTTAAATTTTTTTTGCTAAGTTCTTTCCACCGGTTAAAACCGCGCGAATGAGAAATGAAATAGCTATTTTTTTGCAAATTGATTCTGAATCGCTCTATGAATCTTGGGAGCGATATAAAGAATTATTAAGAAAATGTCCGCACCATGGAATACCGGAGTGGATGCAACTTCAAACCTTTTACAATGGTTTTAATCAATCCACCCGTACTCTTTTAGATGCTGCGGCAGGAGGATCTTTGATGAGTAAGTCTCATGAAGGGACATTTGATTTGGCGGCCAATGTTTACCAATGGCCGTCCGAGAGAGTTACAACAAGAAAAACAACCGGAAAATATGAAGTGGATGTGCTTACCGCATTAACCGCACAAATGGCCGCTCTCTCAAAACACATAAACTCACTCGTAGTTAATGTCAATTCTATTTCTTCTACCCCTTTGAGCGAGTCGTGCAATTTTTGTGGAGGTCCTCACTTAAGTTCCAATTGTCAAGATGGCAACCCTTTTGCCTCTAGATCACAAGTAGAACAAGCACAATTTATGCAGAATTATGGTCGTCCACCAGCCCCACTCAACAATCCTTACTCAAACACATATAATCCTGGCTCGAGGAATCACCCCAATTTTTCTTGGAGAGGAAACCAAGGAATACCACCTAGAGGTCCTCCTGGCTTTGCACCTCCTCAATCATTACAACCACCTCTAACCCAAGGGCAATCATCTAAACCTTCAATTGAAGATCTCCTCTCACAATTCAAGTCAAGGACGGATGCTTCTATCCGCAACGTAGAATCTCAAGTTGGGCAACTTGCTTCAATGATGCCCACTTGTTCACAAGGTTCATTACCTAGTAACACAATTTCAAATCCAAAGGAACAAGTTAAGATAATTCATCTAAGAAGCGAAAGGGAATTAAAAGATCCCAAAATTAAGCAGCCTCAAACTGGTGAGATTGCTGTTAATGAAAGTGGAGAAGAGAATCAAAATACAGAGAATAAACCAAATATAATGTTTGAAAATTTTTCAGAAAAGGAACAAACAACAATGGGGGAAGAGAAAGATAAACAATCCAAAATCTGTCTAGTTAAATCACCTCCTTATATTTCTCAAATGCTATAGCCTCAACGTTTTCAAAAACAAAAGTCGGATAAACAATTTGAAAAATTTCTTGAAGTTTTCAAAAAGGTTCACACTAATATTCCATTTGCAGATGCTTTGTCTCAAATGTCAAGTTATGGAAAGTTTCTGAAGGAAATTCTTTTCAAAAAGTGAAAGTTGGAGGAGTATGAGACTGTGACACTCACAAAAGAGTGTAGTGCTATCATACAAAACAAATTCCTACCAAAACAACAAGATCTAGGTAGTTTTACTATCCCTTTTACGATGGAAAACTTGCATTTTAGAAAAGTCCTTTCTGATCTTGGAGCTTCAATTAATCTTATGCCATTGCCTATATTTAAGAAGCTTGATTTGGGGGAGGCTAAACCTACAACCGTCTCACTTCAACTTGCTGATAGATCAATCAAATATCCACGGGGTGCGATTGAGGATGTTTTAGTGAAAGTAGATGAGTTCATATTTCCTATGAATTTTATAGTCCTTGATATGGAAGAATATGTGGACATTCCAATCATTGTAGGACGACCATTTCTAGCAACAGGAAGAGCTCTTATCGATGTTCAAGAAGGCCAACTCACTCTAAGGGTCTAAGATGAGAAATATAGTTTGATGTCTTCAAAGCTATACGGCATCCTAATGAAATTGAGTCATGTCATAGAGTTGAGGTCATTAATAACTGCATTGCAAGTGTGATGCATGAAAATATGAGGACGAATCCTCTTGGTTTTTCTCCTTTTGATGATCCTAACATAGAGGAGTATGTTGAAAATGATCCACATGAGATGAATAAGGATATTAAGTATGAGCTCAAGCAAAAAGAAACAAATCTAGATGAGGAACCTGCTATCAGTACTCCCTTAGAACTTAAACAACTCCCTAAACATCTCAAGTATGTGTTTTTAGGAGAGTCATCAACACTACTTGTCATAATTGCATCAAATCTTGAGCCTGAACAAGAAGAACGTGTCCTTTGTATTTTACGGGAGCACAAAAGTGCAATTGGCTGGACAATTTCTGATATTAAGGAAATTATCCCATCTTACTACACGTATCGTATTCTAATGGAGGATGACCATAAACCATCTATTGAACATCAACGCCGCCTTAATCCTAACATGAAGGAGGTGCTAAGGAAAGAAGTTGTCAAATTACTTGATGCGGGTATCATATACCCAATTTCTGATAGTTCATGGGTAAGCCCGGTTCAGGTCGTACCCAAGAACCTCTTGTGTAAATTCTTCTACTAAAACAAATCGACTCTCTAGACACAAGCACGAATTTTTTTTTTTTTTATACGATAAACTGGACTCACATGGCAACATGACGAATAAATAACAAAACTAACTCATATTTACACAACTTCACTCCCAAACCTAAACTACACATTGTCCTTAATGTAAAAATAACAAGTTATGGATAAGAGGGCAATACTCACAAGGCTATATGTTAGTTTTGGGAGGAGGATGGTCGATACCGCTTCTGAAGAGTGTTCGTCATATCTTGCAATGGAACTCTTCTGGTAGCTGCTGGTTTTCGGTTGACTGAATTTTCACTCTCTTACTCCTTTTTCTTCACAAATTTCACTTTCCTGAATTCTTTTGCCTGCTCACCAACATTTGAAGCATTCGAAGCCTCGTCCCTCGATTCCACTTTCCATTTTTCGCCATAAATCTTCAAATCCAATTTTGGAAAGAGTCAGAACTCCTTCACTAGGAAAACTGCACAATGAAACACTGCACATAACACTAAACTTTTTCCAGGATTATCTTGAAATAACAACGAAAAATAATCTCCATGAAATCAAAATTTTTGAGAACTAGCAATAAAAGTATGGTCAAGTGTTGTAGCTTCAATATATCTTTTAACACTTAAATTATGTCATAAAGCCAATGCAATTGGTGTAATTAAACCTCCAAAAACTATAGGACCTTCTCCATTCAAAGCAAAATCATGCCAATAACGAGCTATATGTGATGCATAATCAATATTTTTCTCGTTGTATAATGCCCATAAAAACATAATTTCATCCTTTCTCAACTTGTCATACTCAAATCGTCCAAAAATTGTGTGATTCATAACTTTTTAAAGATAATAAATGTTGGGTTATGGATCATAGAAGCTTTTACAGATTGTTCATTAATAGTACTTCTACCAGAAATAGATTTCCAAAATTTCTGAAAATTCTACTCTAAATTCTCTGGTGATTGCTTATCTTCTTTTGTCCTAAACCCATATACTTCATTCAAATCATCAACCGTTATAACATGCGGGGTATTAAAAATTTTATAAGCAATAAAATCAAATTCAGGATGCTCATCTGTCTCAATGTTGATTTCCAAAGTGCTTAAAAATTCCAACGTTACTCATTCATAGGTTGCCCAATTTCTGCTTACTAACGTCTCCCATTTATCATTCTTCAGCATCTTTTCCACATCATCAAACAGGCCCAATCGGACAAGAATATTGTCAAGATATTCCGTGCCTTCAACTCCCATTCTCATCAATCTTTTATATTTGTCTTCATGCTCTTTCTTTGAGAATCGAACTCCATTTAGTTGTGTGTTCCAATGAGCTATAGATTTAATGAGATCGTCGTACAAATGAGGAATATCCCTCAAACTCTTGAGCTTTCCTTCTTCCGCCATATCCACCTTTAAACAAATAACAATGTAAATAAGACTTGGTGGAAACAAATATATCAATAAACTTTGGAAATTGTAAACATTCATCAAAATCATACACCTGGAATCCATTTATAATCTAACCTAGAATCCATTTATAATCTATTCTTGTAAACCAATCCGTAATTAAACAATTAAAGATCAAATTTCTCTTATTTCATCATAATCTTCCAAACCCTAATTTCCCAAAATCCATTAAACAGTAAGATTCATACATCATCATGTATTGCAAGTATACATAGCATCATAAACAACTCTCATTGAGTATTTAGATGTGATGACAACAACAAAATCGAGAAAAATCACTCAATTGTACCTTTCGATGATTACGATAGGTCTAAGTTTGGTTTGATGAAGTCGTTGTTAGAAGATTCTTTGATGAATTGGGATCTTTTTTTTTTTTTTTTTTTTGAATGGATTTGAAGTTTGTTTTGATGGAAAACAAGTGTTTTCTGGTATCTTTAGTCATGGAGGTCAAATAAAAGTTAAACAAGATGACACATCGCGTGTTTTATAAACAAAATTTTCTATCGAGCATAGACCATGCCATTCTGCTCTATCAACTAATGATAATTAGACAACTCCTCCCCCTGCTGGTCATCTTTGATGACAAGACTTTGGAGATTGTTCTCTCCCTTCCTTCTCGTCTAGGCCGTGCTCAGAGAGTTTTGAAAAGGAGGGGCGCACGGGCCGTGCGTGTTGTTTTTTATTTTTTTATTATTTTTCTAGGGTACCTGATTTCTTTCTGTTTTCACACTTAACATTGAATATTTGTAATTTTTCATGTCTTTTATGCACAATCCAATGAGACGTCAAATTACAAACATTTGGTTTTTCTCTTATTTTTACTCTTTATTTCTCATACAATAATTTAAATTAAAAACACCTGGGTTGCCTCCCAGGAAGCACCATGTTTAACGTCCTCAGGTCGACCATGCATATCACTTCAAGATTGAATCATATAAAGCGATTGAAAAAGAATTGAATGGGGAATCCAAATTTGAAGAACTCCCTTTTTTCCATTTTCAAGCTTTTGCATTCTCAATAATTCCTTCTTAACCCAGATATTGCACAAAAACTATGCACATTGTTTACAAAAATACCAAAAAAATTTATCCAATGCGCACTATTTATAATACAGTGTCCGAAAATCCCAAAAACTACGCGCAGTGTTTACCACCATACCATCCTTTGTCGTGCATTGTTTACAAAAATCCAAAAAGCCGTGCCCAAAACCACTTTAAGGTGACCAATCAAAAACTCAAAGAAAAATTCAAAGACATCAAACACAGTTTGTCAATCCTGCCTAAACCAACTCCCGAACCCTCACGCTCGCACCATCCACTGCCCTTTCTACACCCTGCTCCTCTCCTTCCTAGCCTCTGGGGCCGTGACGCTCCCGAAGAACATCGAGCTTCTCCGTCTCTTCGATCACATAGTGAGTTTTAAAGGGAGTGAGAGAACTGGTTATTGGGATGGATGCAGTGGAGGTCATCGAGACCAAGGAGGATATGGTGGAAGGTAGGATCGGGGTTTGGTCGAGCGGTGGTGGGGATTTGGGGAGTAACAGTGGCGATGGTGGTTGTGGGGGGGATGGCGATGATGGTGACGATTATGGTTGATGGAGATGGTGGCGATGATGGAGTGGTAGAAAGAGGCAGAAAACGGCAAGGGGTGAGTAATTTGTGGGAGAAGATTAGGGTTTGGATTTGATTATGTGGTGTAGGTTAGAGGTAAGATTGGAATGAATGTGATTTAATTTTAAAAAAATAAATCAATTGGTAATTAAATAAGATGACTACCACTAGTTGGTAATTTTGAAAGAAAAAGCAACTCATGCGTAATTTTGCACTTTTTTTTAAATTAGAAAAATAAGATTTCCTTACATGCAGAGAAAAAGATTTTATTACACAAGAATATGTGAGTTGTTCACCATCGAATTTTTCTAATAACACACAATCTTATATTTTGTTGACAACAAATTCTCATTTTCGTATTATATCTATGATAAAAAGGTTGTTTTCTGATCATAGAACTGGATGAAACGACGTGTAATGCATGTGTAATTAGGAGTGTTCTATGAGTGTTGTTGTAAGAATTTTTGAAGTTGGGTGTTTTTCTTTTCTTTTAGTGGGATATTGGATCGATTGTGGTTGATGTTGTTGGTGTGATGTTGTTTGAAGTTGGTATTGTTTGATTGTGGATGCATGTTTTGTGTGGAGGTTCCTCAATGGTGTTTTGGTTTTGGTTGATAATGAGTAGAGATGGGGATGTGGTTAGATTTGAGTTGGAGTATTTGGGAAGTGATGGTAGCTGGTGACCGGCTTTTGCCAGATGGCGTAGAGGGTGACTACGTGGCTCTCTGTCATCCACATGTGGTAGATGGGCTTTACAAAGGGGTTGTGGGTTGTTTTTGGTGATTGGGCCTCGTTGGATGGGATGTTATTGGGAGTGGGCCTGTTTATATTTTGGGCTGTTTCTTTTTAGGAAGGATTTTGTGGACCATTATTGGGTGATGATCGGACGAAAGGCATTATTTTGGTAATTAAAGTAATACGTATAAAAGTCCCACTTGTTTTGGCTGTATTCATTCTTTGGTGGTTAGTTGTGAACCGCCTCATGGTTTTTCTCATTGTTGGTATTGTTTCACCAGTGTAACTTTGAGACTCGATGTGGGTTTGTACCCTAGACATCTGTTGAATAGAATTGGAAATTGTCCCAAATGTTGGTTTTCTCTCGTTGTGTGATTGTTACATTTGGTATCAGAACCCTTCGATCGTCCCAGCCTGTTGTTGGGTTCACTATTGGTACTAAAGATCTGCTCTACTAGATTTTGTGATTCTTGACCTGGTAGTTATTCTTTCTTTCACACTGTAGGTTGTTGGTTAGTGAAAGTATTTTGTTTTTTTTTCTTTCTTTTTTGTTTTGATTCGTGATTCTTGATCTCTCTGGGTGCTCCTGGTTTCAACTGTGCTCGGTATTCTTGTGTGTGCTCCTGGGATTTCTTTCAGTTGAGCTCCGTGATAGTGATATCACACATTTTCTTACAATGATCGGTTATGGCTGAAAAGTGGGGTAAAGGGAAGCAGAAAGTGGTAGATCCTACTCCTATCCTAGAGTCGTTGGTACCCACTGCTAACCCTCCATCATAGGGTACCTTTGATTTTGCACTGTTTTAAGATTTCATTGCTATAATGGAATCCAAGAATAAGAAGCTGGAGGATATGAATGAGACTTTATTAGCTCGTTTATTTGTATTAGAGGCCAAATTACTTGCATCTGTGAATACTGATAGAGGACAGTGCTCTGCTCCCCCTAATTTTAATGCTCACCCTGCTGCTCACATGGAACATAACAGAAGAAAAGATAGGCCCATACAAAACAGACAGTTACAACGTTCTCACATGTCTCTATTTGATACAGACTCTTCATCCCATACCCTGTCCTTGAGCCCTAGTCATCGTCATCAGTACGCTGTACTTGGTTTGTGTTCTCCATCTCAATTTGGTCCTGTCAGGGGTCAACCACATTAGAATCAGTATGAAGTGGAAGGCATGACACAACCAGATCGTACTCACTTGCCTAGGCTGGAGTTTCCAGTCTGTGATGGGTCTCATACTTGGGTGAAGAAAGCTGAGAGGTATTTCAAGATGCATAGAATTCATCCTCTCCACATGGTAGAAATTGCTGTATTGTATTTGACAAATAAGGCTGAGAATTGGCATTTTTCATTGGTAAAGGTTGACTCTGATATGTTATCATGGGATGCTTTTGTCCTGAAACTGAAGGAAAGGTGTGATGGTCGGGTAGGATATGACCTAGTTGAAGATTTCAACAAAATTCGTCAGCAAAACAAAGTGGATTCGTATATTGAGGAGTTCGAAGAGAGACGTTATCAGTTGATGTTAACCTGTCCTCATTTGGATGAGGTCCTTTTCGTTTCTAGCTTTATCAACCGCTTGAAAGAGGATTTAAGACCAATGGTGAAAATGTTTCAACCTTTGATGGTACAACAGGCATTTACTCAAGCTAAGATGCAAAAGTGGTCTTTGGAAGCAATGCAGAGAAAACCCAAATTTCATTACTACACCAGGACTTCTAACCCTAAGCCTTAGACTACTTTCACCAATACAAACTCTTTCCCACCCAAATGCCCTAATCCCACAAGTCCAAACACATCTAAAGAACCCCCCGAAAACAAGTCCAGTTTCAATGACTTAAAAGAACTTTATTACAAGTGTCATGATAAATATGTACCTGGTCATGTCTGTAAGCCCAAGCAATTGCTTCTTCTTGATGCTGTTGATCCTGAGCCTTCCTTGGATTCTGATGACTTGGAACCTACAGGAGATGAGATTAAGGAAGAATCAGAGGAGCCTGTGACATTTCATGTGTTATCAGGATCGGAAGCTCATAATACTATTCGAATACAAGACTCTTCAAACTCAAGGTCCTTGGAAATTTTAATCGATTCAGGGAGTACAACCAGTTTTATTGATGCTGGTGTACTTAAAAAAGTGGGCTGTCAGTTGGAGGAGACTTCACTATTGCAGGTTGCCATTGCAAATGGTGATAAAGTTGAAAGTAGGGTTGTGTGCAGGCATTTCAAGTGGAATATGCTAGGCCATTCTTTCTCGTTTGCAGTCAAGGTTTTAGAACTGGGGAATTATGATATGGTTTTAGGGGTGGATTGGTTGAGGGAATCCAGCCCTGTGTGTTTGGATCTCATGAATTTGACAATCACTTTTCAAAAAGAGGGCAAGCAGGTTCTCCTTAATGGTATGACTAAAATTGAATCAAGGAGTTGGGAAAAAAAACACAAATTGCACCAGTTGTTTTCCCTTTCCCTTCTTTACCAATTAGGATTTGAGGATAGCAATGATGCAACTTCACAGGTATATCCTGCTATTCAGGCTCTTTTACATGAATTTGTAGATGTGTTCTCTAAGCCTGTTAGGTTGCCTCCAGAGAGGTCTCTTGACCATACTATTATCCTAGTCCCTCAGGCCAAACTAGTCAATATAAGATCCTATAGACTGGGATATTTTCAAAAAGCTAAAGTCGAGAGGTTGGTTGTTGAGATGCTTGCTTCTCATATCATTGTTCCTTCCCACAGTCCTTTTGCATCTCCAATATTACTTATGAAGAAGAAGGATGAGAGTTGGAGATTCTGTGTTGATTATAGGCAGTTAAATGTCTTGACTATAAAAGACAAATTTTCTATTCCTATCATTGATGATCTCCTTGATGAATTGCATGGGGCAGTGGTATTTTCCAAGTTGGATCTCAAATTTGGTTACCATCAGATCCGTATGAAGGTTGAAGATGTGCACAAAATAGCTTTTCATACTCATTTAGGTCATTATGAATTTAAGGTCATGCCCTTTAGCCTTAATAATTCCCTTACAACTTTTCAAGCCCTTATGAACCAGATATTTGCTCCCTATTTGAGACACTTTATTCTTATCTTTTTTGATGATATTTTAGTCTACAGTTCTTCATTGGATGCACTTGTCCACCATTTAAGGCTCACACTTCAGACTCTTTGGGTTATGTTATTTCTGCTTAGGGAGTGGCTACAGATGCTGGGAAAGTCAAGGACATAATGGATTGGTCTCTGTCGAAGTCCTTGAGGGCCTTGAGAGGATTTTTGGAACTCACTGGTTATGTAACGCCCCGAATTCCATCATGTCCGGCACGTGATGTTATGCCGTCACAGACCTAGTCCATGATAAGGCCAAGTAACCTAAACAACTTTGTAGGTATAGAAGATAAGGGAAACTATCAAAACGATAATATTATAAACCCGGATGATATTATGAAAACCCAAATTACTTTACATTACCTCACAACTATATTGTCCTATCGCCTACAAGTGGTTCTTAACCAAGTTATTTCATGTAATATTTACATGTTGAAAAGTGAGGTAATCAACTACGTGCTTAGAATCTCACTCTAGCGCTTCGATATCGACTTGTGGTGGATCTGCAAATAAAACACGTAACCCGTGAGCTAAAAGCTCAACAATCAAAAGTATATGTATTCGATTTGCAGGATACTCCCTCAACTATAGCGATCGATGGATACCTGTAAAATATTTTCTAGTAGCCACAGTAAAATATAGACGTCATATCCTGGAATGCTCGTTTGCATAGCTTATATGTCTTTGTCCTCTTTTATAGGCCTTTTCTTACTTAACCATTACAAGTTCATGTCCCGACATGAATGAAAGAAATCAATAAGGACAAAAGATGAAGAGTGATTTTTCTGAGTTTGTAATGCCCCGACTTTCCACGTAAGTGTTTTGCCGTCACGGACCCGGTCCGTGACAACGCTAACAACCAAATAGGTTTTAGAAGTACAGAAGTCAAGGAAAACACAAACAGTACTATAGTCATATCTTACAGTCCCAAATACCTGTTTAGTTACAACACTTAGAGCGGAAGTTATGCAGATCATTTATTACATTCTAGCAATACAGATAACTGATCTGTCATAATGTCCAAAGTCCGTGGACTCATTTAAACATAATCAAGCTCTCTCTAAGAGCCTTCAGGTGCTGCTTGGGGCATACCTGCAATTGAAAAACATAACCGTGAGCTAATGAAG
>JAOVYX010016954.1:0-23330 GCA_035668315.1 Drosera spatulata | reverse complement strand
AAAAATAGCAAACGACATCCAAAAATTCCCAAAACTTATACATAGCATCTAAACACTTAAATCTAACTAATCGTGGAAAAAGTTTGCTGAAAAAACTCTTGAAGCATGTAAAACGGTAATGAAATGTGAAATGCAGCTTTTCGAGTTCATGGATTTCCATTCTCCTCATTCTTCTTCCTTTTTTTCTTCAAATTCCATACCAATCTGCCATAAAACATCAACACGCAGCAGTACCAATATTTCAAGGCAAAACGACACTAAAAGTGCAATTTAGACAATTCAAAGGGAATAAAAACAAATATTTAGAATAACGAAATGATGTATGATTTCATATACATCATTTTGTCAATTGAAAAAAATAGGGATAACAGTGTAAGAAACAGTGCGCTTCTTTGAAAGAAACAGTACGTCAGTTTAAAAATAAACAGTGCGTCAGTTTTAAACAAACAATACGCTAGGTAGAAACAAATAGTGCACCTTATGAAGTCAATACGTCAGTTAACAAGTGAACATTGTGGTTTTTTTGAAAAAAAGTGCTTACTTTGTCTTTCTCTGATAACAATTCGTCGATTGTTTTTTTTATGATTCTTCAATTGTGTCTCCGCCTGTTGTATCATCTCGTCAACCTTGCATAATTTTTCACAAGCGTCATTAGTATAATCATAAAAGAAAATGCATACTAAACAACCAAATATAAAATAGGCTTGAAGTATGTTACCTTGTTCTTCAGTAATTCATTTTCTGCGAGCGTTTCTTCGATTTTTTTTGTTGAGCACAACATTTTCAAAGGTGACATCTTGAAGCTGTTTCTTCATGGTTTACAAGATTGACAACTTTTTTTGGTTCGCATGTCATGCCAGGACATCACTGGATGCTATCTCGGGGTCTGTCTCTGTCGAATTGCTTGATTTGTCATCTATGCTTCTCGTCTTAAATTCGTAGTTGTCAACATTGTCGTTGTCATCATCTTCTTGGTGCCTTTTGTGTGTAGCAACTCCATCTTGTATACTTGTCTTTCGAGAAGAGATGGTTCTAATGAAACTAGTAAGAGCTGTGTAATAAAAAAAAAAACTACATTTTAAGTATTAAAAAAAAAAAAACAATCCAGTATCTTTACAAGAAGAAAACTAAGTTACCTTCTCATCTTTAAATCTTGCAATCGCTGCACCTAGGCTTGTTGGGAGGTCATTGAGTTGCCACTTTGTAGATTGCGGAATGATCTCCGAGGATGATTTTTTTGGTTCAGCGACAAAAGTCCTTTCCAAGAATCAATACTGTAATTGTTTTTTTTTATTTTTTTTATAAATTACATTAGATAAGTGAAATTTCATGAATATAACCAATTAACATCAAACAATGCGCCCTTATGTGTAGAAATAGTACGCCTGAAGTAAAACTAACATTGGTCATTAAAACAGTGTGTCCTTTATATTATAAACAGTACGCCTTACTTAAAAAAACCATATAGTTCTAAACAGTGTGACTTCATCAAATGAAACAGTGTTCCTTACAAAAAAAATTATATAAATTCAGTGCGTCTTCATCAAAATGAACAGTGTGACGGTATCGAGTGTTTATGGGAATGGTGAGTAGGCATCCATTTATTGATTCCGGTTTGTACACCTCATCGTTGGCATTATCGCTGAGTGATTTCTTCAGTTTGTTGTAGATATGCGACGTCCAGTTGAAGTCACATAATTTGTCTATAGCAGCCACATAATTTGCATACGCCCACTTCATTGATGACTTCGATGTGGAGATAAAGAGCGTGTTCATCACGTTCAACACTAGCAGTCTCGCGGTGTCCTCATAGTCATGTGCCTCTTGACCTCTTGTTGCTTCGATGACTGTTTCGAGTAACTTGGATGTCGTCAATTCTCTTGCATATTTCTTTCCTTGCTTACGTTCTTTCGGGTATCTTCTTTGCGGGAACTCACTTGGATTGATTGTTTCCAAATCCTCATCAGTTATTTTATACGTCCCATCAACCATGCTGAATATGAGTTTGATATCCAATGGCCCTATGGTGAAGTTTTTGTCTCCGAAAGTGAATGAACTGTCTCCTTGGTTGTACTTCGATACAACCTCTCGAATGAACTTCTCACTCTTTCTGCAATCTGAAGTAGTAATATTCCCTTGAAGAATCACGTCGAACAATGTCCAGAATGGTATTTTTCTGAGCTGTACTTTGTGCTCGTCTGTACATCGAAATTTCGGTTCCTTTTTCAAAAACTTAATCAGGGCTACCAAGTTGCTTCTGTATTGTGCAATTTCTCTTGTTTCATTATACAAACCAATGAAAACAAAACATATTAAGAATCAAATTTAAAATAAAAAAAAAAAATGACAGTGTGTCTTTGTATTTAAGACAGTGCGACATTGTTAAATAATTAAACAGCGCGTCTTTGTTAACAAAACAATGCGTCATAATAAATCAATGATCTATATCCTTGAATAATAAACAGTGCGTCTCATTAAAATGCTTGTTTATTTTGGCATTGAAATATGTGCCTTAATAATTATAACAGTGCGCCTTTGGCATTGAAATAAGACGCCATTGTTAAATTTTCAAATAGTGCACCTTTGTGTTTTAAACAATGCGCCTTTTAATTTACAACTAATGAACAGAGTGCGTATGAAATTAATGTTTAATGCAGTTGGTTATTATACAGTGCGCCTTGTCATTAACAAACAGAGCGCCTCATTGATGCTTTCACAATGCAAAACAATGCAACTTAATGAAACAGTGATAATTAACATTCTTTTTAATATATTATGAATTAGTGTGACATCGAAGAATGAAATTTGGATTCGAACACATCAGAAATTTGGGGTTTGGACACAACGCACTGATTTTTGTTCCAAAAATGCTCTATGTTTTCGATTATTAATTATTCAAATATAGAAAATGTCGAATTATATCGATTGAAATGATGCATGTATTGATGTATATATCAGTTGAATTTAGTGTTCTTTATCAAATTTGAAAAGCAAACCCTAGATTGTAAATTTCACCTGTTTTGTTTGGATTTGAAGTTGAATTTAATACGCCTCTTGAATTTGTTGAGTTGAATCGAAGTTGAGCCTCAGCTTGGATTTAACAGTGGATTTGAGTTTGTTTTTGGTTGTCGATTTGGAATCCGAATGGGTTCGGTTAGTACGTCTTGATTGTTTGTCGTGGTTGTGTTTTGCTAGTTGTGGGTTAATTTGGACGGTTTTGATTTGGGATAACGAAAAGTTGTACTTGATGAGAATTATTTTTTCGGTTTATATCTTTTAAACAGTATCTCAAGTAGGAGAAATGCATATGTACAGCGCAAAATGTGGATCATGAGAAATATTTATCTTTTTATTGTTCACATTCCTTTCTTATCGGCAAAAACCCCATGAACATAATGTTGCGCACTTTATATTAAGATGATGCAAATGGTTTTGACTATTTTTAGGTTTTTGATTATGAGTATTTTTTTTAGGATTTTAGAATTATTAATTATAGTAAATTACTTAAAACTACAAAAATTCAAAAACAATTCCAAAAAACTACACACGGGAAAATAATTCAAAAAAATTACAATTTTGAGCGTATTTGTTGTATGAAACAGAACATACGCTCTCTCTTGAACAGAAACAGTGCATCTAAGGAAAATTGTATGTTTTCTGTTTCTTTTCCGAAATAAAATGCCTAAGAAAATTGTATATTTTTTGAATTTTTATTGTGTCAGTCATCGGGGGATTCGTTTTGTTGATTTTGAATTGGTAAGTTCCAAAACCCTCATTGTGGAAGAAAGACGTGAAGTCTTTGATTATTTCCTTCGCTCGATTCGATTATCTGGTTTTTGTTGTGCTTCTCTGCATCATTGAAAAAGAGGATTTGCGGCATTATGTATGCCTGTATCGACCTTAAAATAAGAAGACATAATAGCGGAGATTAAAATAAAAAAACCAAGAATTTAGTTTATGATGTAGTTTTTTTTATATTAGTTCAGTTCCATTCCCTGTTTACTTTTTTATGTTGGACACAATCTTCCCAACTCTCACACTAAACCTATGTTTAGGAGAAAGACGATCAACATCAAGAAGTTTGACAAGTGCATACTCATGCCAAATCATTGTAGAATAACAACTTCTTAATCAAGGGTCAAAGCTTCACTTTCCCTAAAAAGCTTGGAGTTGCTAAGTGGTTGGGTGCACAAAAGCAAAGATAAAGCAGACGTTAAGGCACATTGAAAACTGCAGCCCAAATCTAATCATATACTCCCTTAACTAAATAGTAATTCTAATTTCAATTAGAAAGCTGTGCAATGCCATCAAGGTTTGTATTGATTATAATCCCTTATGAACGTGTTGTGGTAAGAAATATTTGATTGTATTTGAGAAAAGAACAATAAAACTTATAATATACTCATTGATCTCATGATTAGAAGAAATGATTGTCTATCTATGAGTTAATTGTTCTTGACATAATCACATAATCTATCTCATAAGTCATAGTCACCATTGAAAACCATTCAAAAAACAAAACAAAAAACAAAACAAAAAACAAAAAAAACAAAAAAAAAAAAAAGAAAAAGAAAAAAAAGAATCAAAAGGCATCAAAATCACATAATCTTAGTATGCAAGAGCTAATTTGACGGCCATGAATTTAATGACCTTGACGTGTAGGAAATTCCTACTACCATACTTTTACCTCCTTTTTGAAATAAAAATATCCTAATACTCTTTTTATTTACAATTTCAAAATGAAATTGACTATGTTGTTATCTTCCCTCTTCAACTTCTGTATAAATACATTTTGATGTTGTAATGTGCTTAATATCAAATCAATATGAACTAAACTATCCCTTTGCTCGATAATCAACTAAAGCCAGTATTGTGTAAACTGATATATCATGTCTACTTCTGAGAAGAGAGAGCCAACCCCGCCGCCACCTCCACCACCTTCGTTGGCAAACTGCCTTGGTGGCGATGTTGTCCTAAGGTTCTTGTTGCTAGCAACGTCGATAATAGCGGTGGTGGTCATGGCCACGAGCATGCAAACACAGGTGGTGCTAGCGGGTGGGATCATTCCTTTCCCGGAGTATGCTTCTGTAAAATTCACGGATTCCCCTGCTTTCATGTAAGTCTTTGGTATTTCCTAGCTTCCTTGCTAGCTTGATGCTTTGATATTTCAATACATGTCGACACAGACATATATGCGGGACGGGTTGTAGGCTCTTCAACAATGATAAGAATGATGTTTGAAACCCATTCCAAAGCGTTTATGATCACAACAAAGTTGAAAACAAGTTCATGTGTGTATCGTTTAATCAGACTGTATTGAACTTGACATCGTGGTTGTTTCTTTTAATTTTCTATACATATGCATGCATACGTACATACATAGATACATACATACATATATATATATATTTTGGTTCCTTATTCCACCAAATGCTTATACTAATCATACTTTGAATCAACCTTGCTTACTTGGCAAAACAATTTTTATGTGATTATATATCCAAATGCATATAATAAGATGCATATATTATACTGCTGATAAAGTAGAGTTGGTTCACCAGTAAGTCGCTTCCCTCGTAACTGTGAGGTCAAGGTTCGACACCTGAGAGTATCAAAAAACAGCCTGTCAATGTGAAAATAGGAGTAAGGTCTACATACATCATCCTGTAAATAGGGATAAGGTCTACATACATCATCTTGTCTTACAGAGGTGTCCTATTCACATCCTGTACTTGGCGGGATTATATGATACGTTTCTTTCTTTCTTTCTTTCTTTCATAAATTATACTGCTGACTGTGATGGTCGAGGATTGTCATTCCTTTTGCAGATACTTCATAGTTGGACTCTCGGTAGCAGGGTTTTACGCCATTATCACCATTCTTGCGTCATCATGCCTTGTTTTCCGACGATTTATCCCAGCCAATGTGTTCCTGAGTTTGGCTGCATTAGACGCGGTAAGCACCTCTTAATCATGCAACATGAAATTCTTATTTTATGCAACGTCACCTGTCAGTACATCAATATATAAAAAATCTCAGGGTTTATCTATTTGTAATCCTAAAAATTCTCGCTGATAGACTAGCAGGTTTTTCTTAGCTGAAATCATATTTATATGATTCTGTGCATATATGCTACAGATAATATTGGGGGTAGTAGCTTCCGCAACCGGAACAGCAGGCGGAGTAGCATACATAGGATGGAAGGGCAACTATTACATTGGATGGGGTCCGGTGTGCTATATCTATGGCAAGTTCTGCAGATACATCGCCGCCTCCCTTTCCATGGCGCTCATCGCATCTGTCATCCTCGTGATACTAATCATCCTCAACACTAGCTCCCTCTACCTAAGGGCGCCAAAGTTTTAGATGCTGGCTTATATATAAGAAGGCCGAACGATTTGTTCTGTTTATAAAGTTGATTGCGTTGTGTGCGATTCTTGAACTTGCTCTGTTTGGCTTCCTCGGTATTTTCGAGCTCTTATCTTGTGGTCTTTGTCTGGACTTTGGAGTACTATCTGCTAGTTTGGGTTTACAGCTCTTGTTGTCCAATAAAGCTTGTCTTGTAAGTTGTAACCTTAGTCATGTATTTGTTGTCCGGTGTACATGCTGTTTGCTGGAGTTAAATAAATCATTTAATCATATGAGTTATTTAGTGCAATCACCAGTTCATATAGTCCATAGTTTTCGGATTTTTGAATTGACATATAGTCATACCCAGAACTACATCAGGAAATTCCTAAAAATTTCTGGCACAAGTACGCTCTGCGTATATTTTGGAGTATTCCTGGAATCTGAGGTTTAGAACATTTGGATGAAACAATCTTCGCAGGCTTGACTAGAATCCTACAGGTTAGTTTCATTGGATATTTAGCATGCTAAAAATTTTCATTCGACATAAGCAACTATTCCCGACATAAGCAACTAATCCCATACGATTCTGAATCAAAAGAATCATTCAACTTTCATCAACATGTACCAAACTTCAGATGCCTCAGCTAAGAATTGATAGAAGAACTCAGAAAAAGAAGGAAACAGATTCGGCAATGGAAAAGTGTTACAAAGCCAAAACCTTGAAAAATGTTTTAGTCTACTGTATACTAGTCTATCTTCACAAAGCACTGCAAAAACCATGCTTTGTTAGGCTAAGTAACCGTTCCTTGATGTTCCCAAAGACTTGCATTCTATATAACATAAGCTGGAAATATACTGTTACATTGCATCTGCTTTGTATCTGTTCTTTATATGCTTAAGTTGTGTAAAGTTTCAGCATTTGACAAGCCGCTCTATCCGCTGAAACAGTGTCATTATGGATTAGACAGTTTTTTTTTTTTTGGTGCCTGGTTTGCAATCTGGAGTAGAATCCTCCCATGTTCAGAGGATGAGTAGTTTGGGTCAAGGGAAGCTTGATTTACCACATTGTTAATCTTGAGTTTATCAAAATATGAGACTCATAAATTGCAATAACAAAAAAAAAAGAAAAAAAAAAGAAAAAAAAAGAGACTCATAAATTCACAGCCCAGCATAATTTTGGAGGAGGAAGATCGTAGATGGGAATCACCAAAACAGAAATCAAATCCGCAAATTCAGTAGTTACATAATCACTCAAATAATTACAGCACACAGATGCGGAGGGAAAGTAAGTACCTCTTAAGAATATAGTAGTTAACATTTGTCAATCTGTGTTGAAAATATGTGCCTCAAATCCGTGTGGTCTGGTTCTTCCGTGGTTAGGAGTAGAGGGTAGTTAGGCTCGTTTGAAGCCTAGGTGGAGATTGCTCAACGACAATGAAGTTGATTTGAGTCAAGGTGAAGATTTGTTGAAAACGTGTGCTCAAATCCACGTGGTCTGGTTCTTCCGTGGTGTCCGCGTGATCCTCTCCGCGTAACTTGTCCGTGTGGTGTTCGTGTTTCCTCCGTGTCTGTTCTTGGTATAAGAAGAAAGAAAGAGGAGAGGCGGAAGATGAGAGACGCAGAGAAGAGGAGCAGGGAAGTGAGGCAGAGAAGAGGAGCAGTGGAGAGGAGAGCAGGAGAAAGGAGAAAAGGGATAAAGACAGCTTTTCCTATTCACATATACACACATTAAAACATATTAAGGGTATAAGGGATTTGTTTTAGAGATTATTATCTCTATCCCTTATTGTGAGATTCTCAATATTTTGAGTGTAACTCCTTTTGTATTTCCTCATTTGACTAATGGATTCTTCGTCGTCGGCGACCGTCCGTGATTTTTTCCGCAAGGGTTTCCACGTAAAAATCTTTGTCTCATTTATTTTGCGCACTTCTTATTGTTTGTGTTTATAATTAATAGACCCGTTCGTAACAAACTGGTATCAGAGGTTGAAACGTTTCAATCCTTATTTCCTACACCGGGTTCACCCACGTAGGCTTAGGAATGAACGTTGTTAAGCTTGGGATTTAATTTATATTTTTTCGTGTATTTTTTCCACAAAAAATAATTTTTCCCCCGGATGAATAGTGCTGGAACAGTGCTCAAACAGTACTCAACAGGATGAAAGCATGAGGAGCTATGTTCAAAGGTTCAACTTTGAAGTTGTCCACGGTGAGGAGGCGGAGGACGCCGACATCTGTCGAGCTCTGGTCAGGGGACTGGAAAATAGAGGCCTGACATATGACCTGAGCTTGAAGCATCCCTAGACGTATACAACTTTGTTGCCGAAAAAATAGCCAACACATATCTGCTGAGGCCGAAATGGCGGTCCAGGACTGGTTCAGGGGTTGACAAAGGGAGAATCCAACGTCCGTCCACTCCCAACTTGGTGAAAGGACACCCTTCTCAAGTGGGGAAGGAAAGAAGGAGAAGAAAGGGAAGAACGATTCCACCTATCCCTGGCACACACCGCTCAACACCTCCCGAGCCGAAAAGCAACGAAAAAGGTTTGTGCGGCTCGAAAAGAGAATCTCCTCCAGGTGAGCCCGGAAAAGCAACGCTCCCGAGGAGGCAATCGAGATACCACCCGGTACTGCCTGTATCATAAAGACCACGGGCACGACACGAAAGAGTGTTGGCACCTCAAAGACGCCATAGAGAAATTGATCAGAAAAAGAGCCCTAAAAAGGTTTGTGACAGACCAGTCCCGACCTCGGAAAAGGTCGTCACAAAGACCTCGGAAAAGGACCTGCTCGTCGCCGCACAAGAAAAATAACAGTTCAAAGCAAAGATCAAGGATCAACATCATTTCGGGGGGGTTCGTACCACCCCCGCTTATGCATAGTCCAATTCTCCCCGAGCTTAGCATCTCCATGGGCTTGGGACATAAGAATAAAAGGTCCAGGGAAGACCTCGAAGTCAGCTTCAACCAGGAGGACGGGTCAGGGATCACTTTCCCTCATGACGATGCCTTGATCTTGAGCCTTCATATCGAGGAATTTGATATAGACAAGATATTGGTGGACAACGATTCCTCTGCTGATGTCCTTTATTACTCCTTGTTCAAGAAGATGGGGCTGGAAGATTAGGACTTGAAACCTTTCAAAACCCCTCTGGTTGGGTTCATTGGGAACTCCGTGTTCCCTAAAGGGTATGTCTCTCTCGCTAGTCCTTGAGGATGAAGGCACCAACAGGACGGTGACCCGAGTTGCTGACTTCCTGGTGATGGACCTCCCTCGGCATACAATGAGATAGTGGGGAGACCAACTCTAGTGGATTTGAGGGTAGACATAACTCCATGCTACCTCAACCTCAAGTTCTCAAGCCCCATTCGGGCAAGCCAGATGAAGGAAAGCCAATAGGAGTCCCAACGCTGCTATGATGCCACGCTCAACCAAAAGGCGGGCATAGGGCGGGAAACCTTCCCTCTGTACATTGACCCCCGGGACCGAGTTGAGGGCCCTAAACCAGTGGAAGCGGTGGAAGTTGTTCCCTTGGAGGAAGGGACCGAGTTGAGGGCCCTAAACTGCTCGTATCAAGGCTGAGTTGAAGGAACCAACCCGAGGAGAGCTGATCCAGTTCTTGAGAAGCAACTAGGAAGTCTTCGCTTGGGGACCCAAGGACATGCCGGGGATCGACCCAAGTGCCATAGTGCACCGGCTCTCGGTCGACCCTAAGGCCCGACCAGTCAAACAAAAAAAAGAGGAGCTTCATTCCTGAGAGGAATGATGCCATCGTCGAGCCTGAGAGCAAACTCCTTAGCGTCGACTTTATCAGGGAGGTCTCGTACCCCAATTGGTAGGCAAACGTAGTCATGATGAAAAAGGCAAACGGGAAGTGGAGAATGTCACGATTTTACCGATCTGAACAACACTTGCCCGAAAGACTGCTACCCTCCGCATCGAATTGACCAACTGGTGGACGCCACCTCCGGATATGAGCTCTTGTCCTTCATGGATGCGTTCTCAGGCAACAAATATATCCAAATGCTGTCTGAAGATAGGGTCAAGACTTCCTTCATCACCGAAGGAGGGACCTACTGCTACATGGTCATGCCATTCGGACTCAAGAATGCCGGGGCCACCTACCAAAGGTTGGCAAATGAGGCTTTCAAGCCATTGCTGGGAAACACCATGCTGAGATTAGGTACCCCCGAATAGAGGAGCTGGTCCTAGCACTAGTAAGTGCATCGAGAAAGCTTCGTCCTTACTTTCAAACACACCCCATTGTAATAGTGATCGACCAGCCTCCAAGGCAAGTTCTGTACAAACCTGAACTCTCAGAAAGATTAAACAAATGGTCCATCGAGTTGAGCGAGTATGATCTGCATTACAAACCTAAAACTGCAATCAAGGCACAAGCATTAGCCAACTTCCTAGTTGAGTGTCGGTTTTCCGGTGGTCCGACCTCAAAAACTCGAGAAGACCGAGTTGAGGAGGATAGACCATGAAAGATCTACACGGATGGATCATCGAATGCAAGGGGGGCAGGAGCTGGAGTACTCCTGATCACTCCTACGGGGTGGGAGCTACCTTATGTAATCAAACTCTAGTTCACCACCATCAACAACTCGGCCGAATACGAAGCCCTAATCTCGAGACTTCAGCTAGTCAGAAACATGGGCGCCTTGACAATGGAGGCCTATACCTACTCCAAACTCGTGGTCGAACAAGTGAATGGCTTATGTGAGGTTGGGAGGCCATGAAAAGATATTGGCAGGCAGCCCAAAGATTGGCTCGGGAACTTCCTACACTCCACGTGCAGCAAATTCGTAGGGGGACGAATGTGATGGCCGATCGCCTCAGCCGCTATGCTTAAAAAGGAGAAAAGCCAGACAAGCTTAGATACTACACCGAGATAGTTACCACCCCGAGGTCAGAACAAGTCACAAGAATGGAGGCACCCCCTTTGGACGTTAGCCCGTCTTGGATGGACGACATCCGGGCGTACATCCTCGATGGGATGCTCCTCGAAGACCCAAAGACTGTCCTCAAAGTCAGACGTAAGGCTCCTTAGTTCATGATGCTGGGTGATAACTTATACAAGATAGCATACTTCTCCTCTCTTCTCAAGTGCATCGGCAGAGAAGAAGTCTTGGCCATATTGGTCGAGCTATACGAAGGGGATTGTGGGAACTATTACAGGAGCAGAACTCTTGCCCATAAATGCTTGAGGCAAGGGTATTACTGGCCAACCTTGGGTCCCAAATCCGTCGAGCTTGTGAAGCATTGTGATCGATGCCAATGAACTGTTGACCTCATCAACGCACCCACCTCCGAGCTCACCACCATAGAAGCCCCATGGCCTTTTGAGCAATGGGGAATCGACATCTTGAGTCCCTTTCCCCTGGCAACGGGGCAAAGGAAGTTTGTGATGGTGGCTGTGGAATACTTCACGAAATGGGCCGAGGCCGAGGCAGTACCGAAGATAACAGATCGAGCTGCTGCGGACTTCGTCTGGAAGTCGGTGGTTTATCGGTTCGGGGTGCCGGGAGTTCTGATCTCAGGCAACGGAACCCAGCTCACAGCCAAAGGCTTTGCAAAATTTTGTTCGAAGCACGGGATTGAGCAAAGTTTGGCCTCGGTCAAACACCCACAGTCCAATGTGTAGGTGGAGGCTGTGAACAAAGATATAAAGAAGGCCCGGTCTAGGAGACTAACCGAAGCAAAAGGAAGATGGGTCGAAGAACTCCTGGGAGCCCTATGGGCGTACAGAAAAACCCCGAAAAGGTCCATAGGAGAATCCCCATATACCTTAGACTTCGGTATGGAAGCCGTGGTCTCGGTGGAGCTCGAGCATCCTAGCCCAAGGATGATGGGTTTTCTGTCCGAGAAGAACCCACACCTAATAAGGGAAGAGCTCGACCTCATAGGGGAAAGAAGGGAAATCTCACTGACCAAAGTTCGAGCTCACCAACAAAAGGTATCTCGGTACTTCAACAAAGGAGTCCGAGAAAGGTGCTTCGAACTCTGTGACCTAGTTCTCAGAAGGGCCAAGTTCAAAATCCGCTAGGTTGGAGGGAAACTCGCGGATAAGTGGGAAGGACCTTACCGAGTTAGCGTTGCGCTAACTCGGGGGGCATACAAGATCTCCAGACTCAATGGACACCCACTCTCGAGGATCTTCAACGGGGATGGCCTCAAATTCTACTACCCATGATTGGCTATAAAGGGAAACCAACTCAGAAAGCCTAGAAATCCAAGGAATCGGCTATAAAGGTAACCCAACTTGGGAAGCCTATAAAGCCAGCAGAATGACTAAAGGGAACCCTAGTCGGAAAGCCCATAAAGTCAGGATTAGACTCTGAAGAAGTCATGCAACTCGACTTGAAACTTTGTAATCTAATCCTCTTGATTCAATGAAATTAAGTCGGTACTCAGTGGTTCGTTCTAAAGTACTGCTAAAAGTTTAGTAAAACTTAACAGCAGAAATAAAAGGCACACCGAATTGGAAGAAAAACAGAAATTCATTAATTGAAGAAAGGATACAAAGGGTTTGACCTCGAGACAGACCCCCGAGGCTCGAGGCCAGAGTTCCTAAACTCCTAAATTACAAAATCAGTTCTGCTTAGAGGGCTCTGAGGTGCCATCCTCGTCCTTGTTTGACGAGGCCTCAGCCGCCTCTTTTTCCTTCTCTGCAGCCTCCCAAGCCAACTCCTCATCTTCGGTGAAGGCTCGGCCCTTCTCTACCCACCTGTCTACGCATGAGACGAGTTGATGAAGGGGAGCTCGGAAAGGAGTTTCTTTTCCCCCAAAGCTTTGAGGTTGGCCTCCTCGAACTCGAAGATTTCTTTGAAGGCTATCTCGCAGCCCAGGTTGAAACCCTTCTCAGCAGACTCCATCTTGATTTCCTTCTTCTTGGCACGTAAGCCAGCTTGGGCCGACTTCAGCATTGCATCAAGGTCATTATAGCCCCTGTCCAGCTCTGCTATCTTTTCACCAAGCCCCTTGATCTCATCGTCCCGAGTAGAGAGGGTGGCCACCAATTCGTTTATCGTCTTGTCTTTATCGGCAGCCCTCAGCTAGGCAGTAGCAAGCTGGGACTAGGCCTCCTCCTTGGCCGACTTGGAAGCTCGGAGCTCGACCCTCATCTGGTTGGCAGTCTTGACGGACGCCTCCCAATAGTGGGCCAACTCGGAACACCGGGACACCGCCTGCAAGGGTCAATTAGTTCAGATCAAAAAACCCAAAAACTCGGGTAAATGGGAGGCGAAAGCGGGAACAAAACACTTACCCAAAAGAGATCGTTGTACGTCTGCGGGACAAACTCAACCCGGCCTTGTTTGGCATACTTTTCCCTGTCCATGGAAAGGACGATGCTGAGCATAGCCTTCCGATCGTGGAAGTCGGGAACATGGAAGGAGGTCCTCGGTGCATAGTACCAATAAGGTCGGTAGCATCGTACAGAGGGAAAGAAAGTTGTGTCGATGATCCCCCCGAGGTGCTCGATGGAAGATATCATGGCCCCCATCATTTGGTAAATCTCCTCTTGGGACATACTGGCCACCGACACCGGAGTGTCGCCGGTGGAAGGACGGGAGTTCAGCGAAGGTACCTCCTTAACCCTTTCTCGAGTTTCCTCCTGAGTAGAGGACCCGGGAACATCCCTCATTGGTGACCTCTGCGTCGTCCCCTTGATGCGTTAGACATCTCTGGGGTCTTCTTCCACTCCACCAAGAGGTTGTAAGCCTCCGTCTCGGTGTTAGACATCTTGGACCTATTCAAAGCCTTGATGTTCGGGTTCTTGACCCACCGACTTCGGAAGGGCTAGGCTAGCCCGTCCTTGCATTTCGCCAGAAGGAACTTGGACTTCCAACCCTTATGTTCGTCAGGAATTTTCTTTACGAGTTTGAGGTATGGGAAGGAAGCCAGCCTCAGCCACCCAGTCCTATTCTGAGTGACATGGTAGAAGTTGAAGAAAAGCTGAGGCGAGATGGCCAACTCGGCAACCCCGACTCTGAGGACGGCAAGATAGAAGGTGGTGACTTATCACACCACATTGGGTGTGAACTGGAATGGAGGGAGATCCATGAAACGGAAGACGGACTCTATGAATGGATGGATAGGGAATCGAAAGCCCCCATCCAGAGTGTCGGTGTAGAATGGAAGGAATTTAGGGCCGAAAGAATAGAGAATCTTGTGCGTTTTTTTTGGGAATATAGAGTTCAAAAAGCTTCTCAACTCGGTAGGAATCAGAGATGAGAAGAGCAAACGTGATGGTAATGGAGGTAGCACACTCGTTGGGATGCCTAGGGTCTGGCCCACTTCGTTTGGGAGCAAGCCTCGAAGGACCGACTTCGGGAATAGGCTTGGGATCAATCCCAAAGGCCGTTGTCCTTACAGGTCTAGATTAAACCCCAAGGAAATTAGGGGAGCCTTCCCGAACAGGCTCGTTCCCAAAGGAAGACGATGGCACCTCGGCTGCCCAAGGTCGAAACTCTACCCCCCTCCGAATTCAAAGAAGATGAAGACGCCCCTCTCCCCGGGGTAGACGACGTCTCTAGACTGAAATCATCCATATTCTGGGGAACCCACCTAAACCTAGGTCTCCTATACAGAGGGACATGCTCCTCAGAATTCTCGCTAACTGTTTTGGGAATCCATTATCTTGAAAAAGATTGGGGAATGAAAGAAAAACCGAGTTGGTCAAAGGACGCTGAGTTTGGGAATGGTCGAGTACAAGAGCTGACTGAGTTGAGGAGCAGAGAAAAAGAGAATGTGAAGTGATGGGGGAGTGACCATCCCCTTAAATAGAGGGATGGACCACCTCCCCCAATGGGCTTTTGGTAGGAAAGACCAAAAGCCCAAGCACTTTTTAGCGGGAAGACCAGGAACCCACCACTCAGGGGCTGCCACGTCACGGGGAGACCTGAGGGGGCGCTTGCATTTATTGATGGGATGCTTCAGTTCCGCCATTATGATGGCGCCATCAATGCCATCATTCCCAAGGTAACGTTTGGAGTTCCACAATCATTAACGGCTCCGGGTTCCAAGGTCAGTTGGGATTCGACCTTATCTACTCCTGAAAGGATAAGGCTCAACTCGGTCAAATTCTCGAGGAATGGCAAGTCAGTTAGCCAAGCCCCCGAACTAAAGGCCGGGGGTCCAAAAGGTCAAAGGGATCAAAGGTCTGAAGGCCAAAGTCCTGACCTCGCTAAGCTCCCGACCTGGACTCTCCAACTTGGACCTGGAGGGCAAGTGTTAGTGTAAAAATGTTATGCTCCAATGGGCTAAAGACCCAACAAAGGACCCAACACCATTAAGCCAGAAGCCTATTAGAAAAGACCAAGTGACATCTCATGGATGGATAAGTCCCACACCTTCTAAGGTGGAGACAAGTGTCCACCATGAAGAGGATGAATAGTGCCCTATAAATATCTTCATTTATTACCCATAAAGCTAAGCTCTCTTCGGACCCCAACTCTGTCATTTCAGTCATCCCTGGACAAAAGACTTAGACATCGGAGCCGGTCCCCGAAAATCTCACCTTGGGTCCAACTAACCGAGCTTGTTGTCTCTGGTCCGTATAGGTTTCCATGTCAGGACCAGGCCCAAATCAATCGATCTAGCAGGCCCCTGCCTGGGCGCAAGGAGCTCAGGCCCAAATTTCGAACTCGAACCCAACATTCCCGACTTCTGCACTAACACTTTGAATAAAAGTTTGGAGAATTTGAGTGTTGGTATTGAGGTTGTGGTATCTTGGTAGTTTATAAGTGCTCAAAAATAAAAATAAAAATTGTATTAGGTAACTTCTTATTACTCTAAGGCTTTTCCTTATCTTCTTCTCTTTATTGGCTCTTGAATTACAAGAGAAGAGCTTGATTTTTCCTAACTCTTAATCTTCTCCTTATGTAGGATTACAAATCATATACGTTACACATCATATTCATGATTTACGTTAATTGCTATCTCATCATTTGTCATTGATTCGAAATTGATTTTTATCATTTTATGAGACAAAATCTCTCCTTCATTAATTTATACGAAAGGTGTTTGTGTTCAACATTCCCTCTCAAATACGTTTCGTCATTCCGAACAAAGTCTTGAGCTTCCCAAACGCAGTTGTCTTCAATTGCTTTATGAAATTTTCTACAACTTGTTCTTTTGTGCTACAATAGACGGGTTTCATTCTCCTTTTCTTCACCTGGTCTTGTAGAAAATGAAACTGAGTTTAAATATGCTTAATGTGCCACTGGATTCTCAACAAGCTCTAATATAGACTTTTGTCAATTAGCAAAAATGTAGACTCCTTTTGTTGAACATTCAGCTCCTCTATCAGATTTCTAAGCTATAAGTTGTTGCAGTGATGTATTCAACCTCAAAGGTAGATAGGGCAACCACTGATTGCTTCTGTTAGGAATGTGTAATCCCTCTAGTTGTATAGAAATTAATGAACAAAACTTTAGAGTAAGACATGTTCATGGTTAGTTACTTAGGTTAAGAACAAGGATAGTAGATGCAGTCTAGAAAGCATGAAGGCATTGTGCAAATAAAGTTTAGCAACTTGGGTAGAGTCGCTAGTCTTCCCGTAAGGAATGAAAGAAGCCATCTTAGAGAATCTATGACAATAAAAATGGATTCCTAGGTAATCCAAGCAAGAATGTAAAAAACGAAGGTCAAACGAGATCAAACGGGCATACAAAAGCTCGAACGGGACGACAAGGCGCCCAAAAGACCACCCAAACCAGAAACATGCGCCATAGGCTGCGCTACAGGGCTGTGGTGCATCCCCCCTAGGCCTCTACATAAAATGACTTCATTTCCCACTTCTGAGAGTTCTTGTGTATTTGCCCAAGTGTTGGTGGGTTTTGTGCTTGTTTTGGGGCATTCCAATCATCAAATCATCATCAAAGAAGGGAGAAGAAGATTAAAAAAAATTGAAGATCATTCATCATCATCTTATCTAAGGGAGATCTTCCTTAGTTTAGCTTTTCCCTTGGTGCTTTTGAGACTTAGATGGATACGGATTATATGCACATCAATTGGTAATTTTGAATCCTTTGATCCGAAACTTGAACGTACACTCTGGACACAACGAAAGCAACAACAAGCATCTGCTCGATTGACTCAACATGGACATGAATCAAGTGCCATCTTTTGAGAGTGGTGATCCTCAATGTGCAAAATCCTCCCAACGTACAAGCCCAAATAGATGCGGCGGTTCAAGCAAGGGTAATGTTGTGCGCCCGATACAAGACCAATAATGCCATGTGTATAGGAGGAATATAGTGCTATTCTCCCTCTCGCGATAGAAGCGAGGAATTTTGAGCTCAAACCGTCCCTTATAAACATGATACAAGTAGAGTAATTCTCTGGTATTCCCCATGGGTGCCTGAACAACCACTTGGCACATTTCTTAATGAAGGCGAATACCTTGAAGGCAAATGGGGTGAGTGAAGAAGCAATATGCCTACACCTCTTCCCTTTCTCTCTAACGAGAAGGACCTCGGGGTGGCTATTTTCCTTCCCATCGGCTTCCATTACCACATGGGGCGAGCTTCCCCAAAGGTTTCTTGCAAAGTTCTCGGCTGCAAAGACCGTCATGAGAAGAAGTGGCATCTTATCTTTCACGCAATATGACACCAAGACCATCCACGAAGCATGGGAGAGGTTCAAGGAGCTTCTTAGAAAGTGCCCACACCATGGTTTGCCCGATTGGTTGCATATCGAAAGCTTCTTCAAGGGGTTTAGACCCGATATGAGATGTTCACTTGATGTAGCGACGAAGGGACGTTTCATGAAGCTTGGGTACCAAAAGGCCTATGACTTACTTGAAATGATAACCGAGGGGCGTATCAATGGCCCTATGAATGCTATACTCCAAAGAAGTTATCGGGGGTGCTAGAGCTTGATGTGGCGACTATTATTTCTAAGCAATTAGAAGCTTTGACAATGCAAGTGAGTGCTTTGGACGTAACCTCGAACGCTCAAGCTCATGTTTACCAATCTTCTTCTCCTCCGTGTTATGATCTTTGTGGGGGTTCACATGCTAGCTGATAGGAATGTGCAATCCCTCCACTTGTATAGAAATTGATGAACAAAACTTAGAAGTATTAACCATGATATAGTTAGTGTGTTGAGGCTGGAAATCAGGTTAGTAATCTGCAGTCTAGGTTTGATGCGGAAGAGCAGACAGCCACAAATGGAGAATATTGTGGGGGACACCAGATACAGACCACTATAGAGGATTTCAGCAAGGCAGCTAAGACATGCATGGAAAGCAAAAGACCTACAAATGCTTCAGGATCTAGGATCAATCTTGTTGACAAGGGCCAACACAGCAATGCAGAAAAGGTTACAGCAGTGCTGAGTGCAGACGAAGTTGCAGCAGTGATGGGTGCAGATGAGGTCTCAACTGTACTGAGTGCAGACTAAGATGCAGTAGATTGAGTGCAGCAAAGATGGTTGCTTAAGTTGGACAAGGATCAAAGGATTGGTCAAATCGAAGATTTGAGGTATGGGAAAACTGTACGAGGATCAGAATAAAGCTGATCTGTCAACATTAGTGAAGGGGTCATATGTGTTGCTAACAGACACGCTGTCAACATTAGATCAAGTACAGTCATAGGTTCATTCCTTTATCCTATAAAAAGGGATCTAAGGAGCTCACAGAACAGAGCTGTTGATGAACGATTGAACATACAAGAGCATACGAGAAATCTAAATTCAAAGCTGTTCAAGTGAGCTGAATTGAAGAAAATAGGAAGAAGCGAGTTCACTAGTCTGCATTGAAGAACAAAGCTGAAGCAGAGTCCGAGGAAGGATCTATGCAAGGATCTAGGTTCTTTACCTTTGGCAAGTTTGTAAACTTATAAAGCGGTTATCTTGTCAGCCAAAAGTAAGAAGATAGTGAACTCACCTCTTGGATTGACTACACTGGTCACCATGGGAGGATTGGACTAAGCTCTCGTTTATCAGTTGATAATAAGTGTCTGAACCAGTATAAATCATGTGTTCTTGTCTTGGATTTCTTTATTCTGCATATTAGAACTGTTAGAAACCAACTAAAACAACAAAAAGAGACTAGCGTTCAAAGCACAAGTCTCTGTAGCAGACACCCTCTGTAGTCTGCAAGGTTTATCAGTGTATTCTAATTGAATACTTGCTGCATTACACTGAAAATTTTAATACAAACTATTCACCCCCCTCTAGGTTGTACCTGTGAAACTAACAATTGGTATCAGAGCCTGATTTTCCAGGCTTAACGGTTTTTGGAAAGAAAAGGTCATTTCTTTTGATTTAACTTTGCAAAGAAGTTACTAACAATTTATTTTGTGAAGTAAATGTGGCTCCTCCAAAGCTACCCAAGTGTCCTAATAGTGGAGGGCCAGCAACATGTTCATTTGACAAGTTCAACCACTGGAAGTTGAGAATGCTTGCACATCTGGACTCAATAAATGAAAGGATGCATGATATAATCATAGATGGGTTATACATGGCTAAGATGCTAGATCCGCTTGATGATTCAAGAGAAGTGGAACCCAAATCCCTCTGGACGAAGGAGGACTGGGATTTGGTGCTGGTAGATAGAAGGGCCAGAAATCAAATCTTCAAACCTTTGATGATGACATGTTTGAGATAGTGGTTCACACAACCACTACAAAAGAAGCATAGGATGCTTTACTACTTAGAAACGAAGGAACAATTAAGATCAGAGAGAACAAGATAGATGTCCTCATGCAACAGTATGATTGCGTCTCAATGAGATCTAATGAAAACCTGATCAACTTCTATGGAAGATTCAATGTGCTGATCAACAATCTCAAAACCTTAGGGAAGACTTTTCATAACAAAGAAGTCAACCTGAAGTTTATGAGATCACTTAGTAAGATATGAAGAACAAAGACCACAGCAATAAGGGAGTCTAGGGATCTTGCCAAAATGTCCCTGGCCTAACTATATGGAGTGCTGCATACTTATAATCTGGAAGTAGGGCAGAAGAAGCAAATTGATGAGGCTAGAAAGAAAACTCTGGCCTTTAAAGCACAAGAGAAAATTCTGAGATCTATGACAGAAGAGGAAAGTAGTGACACCTCATCTGTAAGTGAATAGGCAAATCTCAGAAGACCTTGCACTTATGGGTAAGAAAGTCAGAAAGCTATTCAAAAAGAAAAATGTCAAGAAGAACATCTTGAGTAAGGTCAAAGAAGCAGAGAAGAAGGTTTGCTACAATTGTGGAAAGCCAGGGCACTTTGCTGCACAATCTATACGACCAACTCAGGAATCGTCTGCACAAAGAAATAAGAAAGAATACAGCAAAGGGAGCTCTGGAAGAAAAGAAAAAGGCAAGGCCTATGCTGCAAAGACATGGAGTGCGACAGACTCAGATGATGAAGAAACAATCTCAAATGCACAACTCTGTATCATGGCAAGAAGTGACGAAAAACAAAAGGTATTTGATTTCTCTAACTCAGATGCCACTCTAGAAGAATTAAACGAGGCTCTCCAAGAACCTCTGAGAACTTTATTGTCCTTTCAAGAGAAAATAAAGACAATCTCAAATTGATTGTAAATCTCAGAGAGAATTACAATCTGCTATATGAAAAGATCGACAATAAGTCAAATGACCTGTTAGTAGCCCAAAATGAGCTAAAAGAATCAGATGAGAAGATAAAACTTCTCAAGGCAGTAGTGGAAACACTCATAAAAGGAAATGCTGCGCTGCAAGCTCAAGTAGACACATGGAATGGAAAGACCCTGAAATTGCAAAAACTGCTAAACATGGGTCAATGCTCATGTGATCAATCAGGAGTAGGGTACAAAAGTTGGTTGAGTGGTTCTGCACATTCAAAAGCTGATAATGACACTACAAACAGTAAGAAAGAGGTAAAACAGACCTCTGTAAAAAATTTACAGAAGGGCAAAACCTCTCCTGAACAAGGAAAGCAGAGCAGTAAAGTCTCTACTGCTCAACCCGAAAGGATTAAGTCCTTGAGCAAAACACCAGCACAACCTGGTGCAAAACACCACAAAGTGCGTACAGCTTGGAATCATAAGATAGAGGTCAACAAGAGGTCACATAGACCTCAATATGCATCAAATTACTCAGTATGGAACAATACTTCCAATACTACATTAAGAAGACCATATCAGAAGGCTGTCTGTACATGCAGAATATAGCAGAGAGAACGGAAAAACACTAGTAGGCCACCTAGAGAAATAAGACCAAGAATCTACTACTACATATGTGATAAACCTGATCACAAATCATTCGAATGTTGGGCCTCACACAAGAAAATTATTCAAGAGTGGGTGCCCAAAACTTATAAGTAAGGACCCATACTTGTGGGTACCATGTACAAGGCTTCAACCCTTTATTGCATAGACAACAGGATGAAACATGGTACTTAGACAGTGGATGCTCAAGACACATGACTGGGAACAAAAGCATATTGAAAGACTACAGGAAAGAAGAAGGATCACTAGTCATCTTTGGAGGAGGCAAGGCAGGTAAAACTAAAGGTTATGGAACCCTTGTTATAGGTTCCCTAATCTTTAGAGATGTGGCTTATGTTAAAGAATGAGAACATAACTTGCTATCCATCAATCAATTTTGTGACAAGAATTATGATGTTTTCTTTACTCATGATTCGTGTCAAGTTAAAGATAAAATCACTAATGAATTAAACTGATAGGAATTAGAAAAGGTAACATTTATGCAGTAGACTTTAGTTCATCTCATTCAGTACAAATTACATGCTTTTATACTAAAGGTGCTGAAGATACAAACTGGTTATGGCACAAAAGATTAGCTCGTCTCAATTTCAAAACCATAGCTAAGTTATCCTCAGAAAATTTGATAAGAGGACTTCCTAAAATCAAGTTCAAGAATGATAAGCTGTGTAAGTCATGTAAAAAAGGCAAGCAGACTAGAGCAAACTTCAAATCAATGAATTCATTAGAAACAGTTAGAATCCTTGAACTGCTGCACATGGATCTTTTTGGTCCAATAGAAGTAGAGAGCTTAAATAGAAAGAAGTATACTCTAGTTATAGTAGATAACTACTCAAGATATAAAAAGCGTGAAACCTGCAGTCTGCTGACTAGAGTTCTAAGACAAGTACAAAATGAAAAGAGTACCGAGATAGTCACAATTAAGAGTGATCATGGTATTGAATTCAATCAAACTGGAGTTGATAATTATTGTGATGATCATGATATTAGACACAACTTCTCATCAGCTGGAACACCTCAGCAAAATGGCGTAGCAGAATGGAAAAATAGGACACTCATAGAAGCAACCAGGACAATGATTGCTGATGCAGATTTACCCAAAAGCTTCTGGGCTGAAGCAGTAAACACTGCATGTTATGTTCAAAACAGGTGTCTTATACATAAGCTGTATAAAAAGACTCCATATGAATAATGGAAAGGAAAGACACATAGTGTCAAATACTTTCATGCTTTTGGATGTAAATGCTATATTCATAACAATGACAAACACCATGTAGGAAAATTTCACCCTAAGACAGATGAAGGAACATTTCTAGGATATTCCACGACTAGTAAAGCCTTCAAAGTGTATAACAAGAGCACACAAACAGTTAAAGAGCCAGTTCATGTTTTCTTTGTTGAATATGAAATATCCATCTGTACTGCTAATGTCTTTGATGAGTAAAAGTCTCAAAAATAACCTAGAGGGGGGGGGGGGATGAATAGGATATCTCAAAAATTTTCCAGACAGTATAGTAAAGCTATGGGCTAGTCTGCATTGTCTGAGTCTACTGTAGTATTGCAGAAGTTTCTGCAGTTGAGGCTTTAGCTTTGCAAAGCTTGTCTCTTTGGACCTAAAGTTCTTTACTAACAGTTCTAGACATGATAACCAGTGCGAAAAAGTAAATGACACAGGATTTTTATACTGGTTCAAGAAGCTTAGTCCAGTCTTCCTTTGGTCATGACCAGTGTAGTCAAGCCAAGAGGAGGTTCACTAGTTCTTGTTTCTG